>JAOEGS010008757.1:46414-66969 GCA_025447755.1 Corythornis vintsioides | reverse complement strand
AAAAAATTAAAAAAAAATAATTTAAAACATCTTCTCAGTCCCTGTTACTTAGTAGAATTTTCCCAATAATTACACTTAGATCAAAGGCCATATTTGGATTGTGATAATATAAAGTTGTAAAGTATTTGGAATGAATGATTTTTAGTTTTGGAGGGAGGATGATGTTATATCTAATTTTAGCCCTGGTTTTGTCTCTCTGTTTCTTTCTAGACTACTATTCTCTGACTTGAAGAGAAAATACAGTAACATTATTCTTGGCACCAGATTTTCTCAGGGATTGTTGGCTACTGACTGTTGGAGATTTAAAAATTGGACTGTCTGTCCACATGAATCAGGGCGACTGGAACACGATGCTCCCAGTGGGCAGGAATTGTCTCCTGAAATCCACCCAAAGCCCCACACTAAAACCACAGCACCCTGCCCTCTCCAGCCCCCAGCAGGACACTCCATCCCAGTCTGGGTGTTCTGATTTTCTAGATTCTGTGTTTGAAGCCAGCTCCCACCCAGCACTTTTGCAAGAGGCTTAGTTGAGCAGTAGTAAACTGCTCACCTGTCTAGTGGGCTCTTTGAGGTTATTTTTAAACACCAAATAGTTTTGCAGTATATTTTTCCTTTGATTGCAATGCCATACTAGGGTAAATAATGCATGAAAAATGCCCTGTCAAGTCAGATCATTTGACTTACTGTCATGACATTTCTATTTGGAAGAGGCAGATCTTGGAATGAATCTTCATCTGCTGTAAATTAAGATGCTTCCATTACTTCAGTGGAATAATTTACACAAGCCAAAGGTCTGCAACATTATCCAGAGTCCAGGTGTGCTACACATTTTGGTTTTTTTCACCCCATCACCTGTGAAATAGCAATATGTGTCTCGATGATTGGAGAGTTTCTAGTGCAGTGCTGGACTGTTTGTTATAGTGTGGAGCTAGTGCTAATTACCATTAGCAATTGTGCAATGAAAACATCATCCTTATTGTTCACCTTGCATCTCAAGTACAGCTGTAAATTTCATAGAATCCTAGCAGTGTCTGGGTTGGAAGGCACCTCCAGAGCTCATCCAGTCCAACTCCCTGCTGAGAGCAGGGACATCTGCAACTAGAGCAGGGTGCTCAGAGCCTCCTCAAGCCCAGGGGAGCTCTGCCCAGAGCAGAGCAGAGCAGCAGGATCCCCTCTCTCCAGCTGCTGGCCACACTGCTCCTGATGCAGCCCAGGCTGGATTGGCTGCTGGGCTTCACCAGTTGTTGCCACGAAATAGACTCTGATGATACTAATAAAACCAGTGATACTACCTAAAAGTAACCATAGGAGGCTGGTTTGTCTGCTTCTGACTGCAAGGTTTTATTGGGATATCATCAATCTTATGGTCCAGTAAAATGAGTAAAATTAAACAAATTATTTGCATCCATGAATAACCATGTTGTGTTTTCCCATATTTTATGTCAGGCAGAAAAGCAGCTGATATGAATCTTATTTATTTGGAATTTGGATCCTAGATATATAGAAATTCCCTGGTTGCAATATGACATTCTAGCTAGAGTGGGGCACAGATAAAGCACAGATGAAGGAATTTGTGTGTGCCTATGTGGGACAAAAGTAAAAAATGTTTATTATGTTGATGAATGAATATCAGGGTGTATCATTTAAAAAGAAAAACAAGTCATTGTGAATGTTGGCATAGGGAGATGTTATTTCTTTTCTTTCCCAACTTTTATGGGAACATTCAGGAATAATTTATGGTTTAAAAATTCTTTCTCTTGTGGTCAAATTGCTGTATTTCCAAAGCAGGCAAAAAATCGTATAAAGTGAACTTGACTTGTTTTGAAAAATCAAGCTTTTAATTTCAGCAATTAAAAAAAAAGTAAAAAAAAAAGTACCTGGAGAGAAGGCTTTTTTAGCATTGGAAAATTTCTTCTCTGATTTCCATGTCCAAGTACTCCTCAAAGCAATGAGAGAAAGTCTCAGCCCTTTCATTCACATGGTGGGTACGTGCTGTTCCCCACAGGCCAGGATGATCAGTGTCCTTGCTGGAGCTCTGCCCTGGCTGTTCAGTGATGCCCACTGGAACCTCAGTCCGTGAGGACAGGAGAAAATGGACACAAGACCATAGAATTCAGAAGTCATGGAACTGGAGCAGGGGAAGGGTCGAGCCCCATGATGGGGGGGGAGGGTATTTGTTTTTTTGCTGGTTGCTTGGGCCAGCATTTGAAGCGGGAGGAGGATTTCGAGCGTTGCTCTAAATCATAGAAACATCATGCATTTCCATTAATGCTTAGGAACTTCTTGTTTTGCTTTTAAGATACTAAATTTCTGAGCTATTTAGTGTTCTCTAGAATGGACTCAAAGCTAAGCCATGTGGTTGAATGAAAATGATTGTGTAATATGATGTATTAGTTAATAATATACCTTGTGTTCCATAACAAAAATAACCAAGGAAATAAATGTACATAAACAAAGTGAGTTAGTGGCATTACTTGCTTTAGCAGTTAATGGATTATCATAATCATCAGAGAGGTGATTTTTTTTGTTTTGCCCTCTAAAGAATTCTCTACAGATTTATTGTTTGGGTTTGTTTTGGGTTGTTTGTTTTTTTCCTTAGATGATCAGCATGATTGAGAAAGGCTGGAGTAGTTTGGGAAAAGTATGAAGCATGGTGCTGACATCAGCTTTCTAACATTCCATTCTGGCAAGCATTTTCTGTAGTTGCATTAGATCTGGACACAAGTGCAATCACAATATCTTGTAGCCAGTATGGAGAGGCAGGAAAGAGTATTAATCTCTGTGGTCTGTGGTGTTTATTTTTCTAGCTATGGATTAAAGCAGTCTCACACAGTTGGTATGTTGAAGCTGAAAAGACATCTGCTTGATAATAGCTGGCATCATATCAGTTTCTGTAATTGCTTTTTCGTGTATTGTGTTGCATTTTTTTTTCCAGTTAACTAGCTATCACTCTGTCAGTTACCTGAGGAGGTGGGACTGTTCGAGTTAATTAGAACTTTCTTTGACCCCAGTGCTAGAAGCAGGAGTTCTAATTATGAATGTCTGAGTGGAAGGAGTATAGCTCTTCATTTGAAAATGTTTCTGAATTTAGCTATGTTTATCACTACAGTGTAAGGAAGAAAACCCACAGGTTCTGTCTTGCCTTGCTGGACAGGCAAGATAAAGGCTCAGTTGAAAAAGAACTGTGCCTTTTCCTTGCAAGTGATCTTCTTTGGCCGTGACCAGGGCACAGCACTGTCTCTGTCCCAGCTGATTCCCTTCTCATGGCTTCACTGGCACAGTTTAATGTGCAGAGATCCCATCTGGTGTTGGGATATGGACTAATGAGAATCGGCCAAAAGTTTACAGAGAAGGAGGGAGATAGTGTTTAGGGGCAAAATCTGTTCACAGAGTGTGCACAGCAAGTTTACAAATCACCCATGTAGTTGTGTGCCTGAGATACAGTGTGTCCACCCAGACCAAGCCAAAGGGGCCCTGAGGCAAAAAGCCATTTTTCCAACTGAGATAGCACACCAAGGGATGAAATGCCCCTTGCAAAAGAATTGCTTTGAAGAAAAGACAAGGTACAAAACTTGTGGGGACTGGAGATGATAATGGTATTGCTAGTTCATGAGAAGAAATCAGATATATTTGGTTGTATTTGCTTAGCTGTTGTCTTCTGACAGTCTCCATTTCAGTCCATTGTGTGCAACAAAACAGGCCATGTAGTGTATTAGAGATTTCTCACTGAAGCACATGGGCTGGTTATTTTCTAGTGAAACTGAGAAAAAAACCACCCACAGGTACTTGCAGAGTGTCTCAAAGAATTGTTGAGGGTTTTTTTTCCAGTGGATGAAAAGGTAGGTGGTTTGACATGTTCTTTCAGTGCCAGTGTTAATGTTGCATATGATGTACCTGTATATGTAAGTACTGCTAGATATCCCACTTTGAAAGTCTTTATTTTGCTAATTTATTTTTTTTTTAAGTATACGCAGCAAATTGAGTTTACTATCAGTCATTCTTGCAGTTTAATTAAACTTTATAGTCCATCTCATTTATGTTATGGTTTTCAAGAAGCTTTTTATTGTTTCTGAAAAGTGACGTGAAGTCAGATTTGTGCAAGGTATGAACTGCAACTAAAATGGGTGACTATAAAATCATCAGATGATGTCAACATAAAAGGTAAATGCAGTCTAGTAATGTTTTTTGTAGTGCTCTTACTTTACTTTCTGCCTCTTCAGTGGAGTAGGAAAGACTTTTTTGAGATCTACAGGAGTGGGTTCTGTTCAGCTTGTTGTCTCAGGTGGACTCACTTCAGAACTGCAGGTAAAATAAGCCCAGTCCTGGTTGAGAGAGACAGATTAAATAAGTACAGTGTCACCCGTGGCAAACTCTAGGAACCAGTTTCTTTTCATGGAACAGAATGTGTGACTTCTCACAGTACATGATGAGGCAAGCAATGGTGAAATAACTATAGAATCCCAGAATATGTCAAGGTGGAACAGACACAGGACTGCTCAGTCCAGCTCCCATGTTAACACCAAATCAGTATTGCTGTTGAGGAACTTAGCAAAACAATAGGTTTCAACTTGATATTGAAAATGCTTCCCAACAGTATAAAATCTGTGAATTTACACACATTAGGTATTAACTAGAATCTAGTTTTAAAAACAAGACAAAGATCCTGTGACTTTTATCTTTCCAACTTAGAGCAAAGTCAAATTTCTGTAAAGTAACCTGTAGTTGGCCTGCCAAAAAAACCACCAAAACAAAAAAGGAATTATTTGGTGAGTAGATGTTCTCAAAGTATCTCAGGATGAATAGGCCTTCTATTTCAGAGAGGTAAAGATTTCAGTGTTCTAAATTGGGAGATGTTTAGGCCTCAGTTTGAAAGGAGCAATTTATTTGCCCTTTTTACTTCAGGTTGAGTGGTAGTTGTACATCATTTCATTAGAAAACAACAATAAGAGAAATCTTTCCAGATGAATAACCAAAAACAAGGGGCATCTTTCAAATATTACACATTCCTCAACTGTAAAAATAGGAACAAAGTAATATTATATAACCTAGGGTTTTTCTGAAACTTTGAAGTAATTAATATGCTTTGGTAGAATGAATTATGTCTTCAAAATACAGTATGCACATTAAATGACATCTTAAAAGATTGCTGTTCCATAGCACAGTGCAAAAAGATCTTAGATTAATATTCTGTGGAATAGTAATCATAACTCCAAAAATACAGCATATGCAAACTGTATTTGCACGTTTGAAATCTTTTAAATATATCCACAATACACGTACAGTACAGAATTTATATAATGCAAAGGTAAGCATCCTCATCTCCTTGGGAAGAGATAGTACATTAAGCTTAATAGAATCTGTCTTCTTTGAATTCATTTAATGAACAGAAAAAGAAATAATCAGGAAAAAAGTAAATTTAAAAAGAGGTACCTGAGTATTATTAGTAATTTTTAGGCATGGTGTCTGCAAATCAGACCCCTCATTTTGTTCTGTGTGAAGCTACATCAGAGGTTTTCAGTAGTTCAGAATGAACTCTGCTCTTTCTCCTGAAGGCACTGTGGATCAGCACACTTCCAGCTTCATTAAGACTTGCAGCAAATTGTTTATATTAATTATGCAAACTAAATACCTGGCGAATGATTTTCATAACACAACAAAGGACAAAGCATGCCTTAAGGCTCTAAATAATTTTACAAGTAGTTGATTACTTAATAATTCGATTTGAATTCAGACAGCAGGTTTTTGCAAAGCCAAACATGTGCAGGCTGAAACTGGAGCTGAGCCAAACCAAAACACAAGTTATTCTGCATTGTTCAGAATCTCCCAGCCCCGTGTGTAGGTCGTTCCAGAGTAGCATGAAGCTGTGCAGACTGCTGCCAGCTGCCAGCCTGGATGCAGCAGCATGACCAAACCTGCTAGTGAAACCACGTGGCAGCTGGCTGGGTGCAGATGTTTGTACTCCTGGGAAGAGCCATTTTCTGTAAGCCAAGACAGAACCCTAAAGACTGTAAATCAGTGTTAAGGTTCAGCAAAGAGAGACTCAAGTGAATTCCTGCTATTCCTGTCTCGGTCAGCTATGCAAACAGCTTATGTTTGTCTATTTATGGTGGTCTTATCTCACCTTCATTCTGTTGACTTTTACAGCTGCTCAGTAGATTGATACTAAATGGCAGAGAAGTGTTGTTTTCACCAGGTGGTTGTTTTGTGTACACAGAAAACAACTACAAGCTGGTAAGCTGGGGCAATTAAATAGCATGAGAAGGTGAAATTAAATGGGGCTGTTACTTGTGATCTGCTGTGCCCATGGACAGAACAGAACTGCTGTATGGGCTCTGTCAGCAGCACTGAATTGCCTTTCCCAGTCAGTACAACCCATTTACTTCTATTTCATCCAGCAAAATCCTTATGTTTATGGTTAACTTCAGGGTCATGCTGGTGTGGTCTGCTGGATCTGGGAGAGAACAGTTGTGTAAATGTAGACGTTGGAGAATCTTGGAGCCCTGCTTTGTCTTCAGGAGATGGTGGGTCCTCCTGGCCTTGCTTCCAGGTCTTGCATTCCTTGGCATAAAAAAGATCCCTAAATTACTTACCTGAGTCTGGGCTAAGTTTTGCTTCTGCACTGCATATGTATTTGTGGCTGCTTTGCACTTGAATCGGTATTCAGACTTGGTATTTGTCACATGCACTCCTGCAATAGTTTTTTGAAGGATAATTCATGGGTTTATTTAAGCTCACAATTCATTCAGTGCAGCATTTTGAATCATAAAATGCCCAGGTATTTATTGACTGACTCATGTGTTCTACCTTCACTTTGGGGTGTTAGGAGCTAATTAGCAAATCAGAGAACTAATAACTACAGTACAGCTATGGAATAAATCCAAGAAGCACATTGATCCTTGCGTGTGTCAAATCTACTTTGGGATGTTAGCAAAGGAGCAGGAGCAAGTTGATGATTAATGTCATGAGAGATGCAGCCCAGAGCAAAGCCCAGCAGCTTCTGAGGGGAAGGTCAGGCTTGGAAAGAAGTCAGGGGTGGATGAGTCTGAAGGATGATGTAAGAGGAGTCCAGGTTTCCAGATGTCCAGAGCAGGAGATGGAGAAGCCAGGGCTCAGGAATCCAGAGCTGAGCAGTACCAGGGTGTTCCTCAAGCAGAAAGGATAGCCAGGATCCTTCCTTCGACAAGGAGCATTCCTGAGAGGTCAGGATTCCAGTTGGAGGGACCTGCCAGAACCTGACAGCACACGTGTGGCTGGGGGCAGGCCAGGACTCATCACTGGGCTTTCTCTTCTCATGACCTGGAAAAGATCTTCCAGCAAAATACCTGAGCTCCCTTTTCTTTATAATTGAGTTGTTTTCTACAAGCAGGGAAGGTGAACCAAGTTCACACTGCTGGGTAACGTGTAAAAGGAGTTTCACCTTTCATGAGTGTTTTTAGTCAATGAAGATGATGAATGCTTGGGACTCCTGCCATTGAGTAAATGTGAATTTCTGTCAGCCATGGGAAGCTCTTCTGTTGCCTGGTGTGCCAGTGTAGATGCTTTATAGGAGGAGGATGTAAAGGCAAAGGCAGGATTTGGAATATGTTTACATCCATCTAATGCTGATGCTGGGCTTTTCTTGGAAACACATCCAGTTAATTACAGCTGGGTTACTAATAAAGCATTCTGGAATGGAAAACTAGAACTAACAAAAAGAAGGAACAGTCTGATGCTGATAAGAGAAGCAGTTAATGGCATGAAACTGATAGACAGTTAATGCTGTGTTGCTCATGAAGTTCTGATTTAATTTTCTCAAAACTTAAACATTACAAATCTCAAATGTGACTGGGTGGGACACTTGTTGCCAAAGATGTCTGCTGTCAGGCCCATATTTTATTGCAGAAGGCTGTAACATCTCAGAAACAATAGATTAAATGCTGCCAAAATGTGGGAGGAGGTTTTCTGTGGGGAGAATTTCTGAGGGGAGATGAGCAGGCTGCCTTGCAGGCACACTGGTGAAGTTGTTGTGTTGCTGCTTTTCTGGGTGAAACCTTGATCTGAGCACACAGCTGAGACCTTCCCTCAGCCCCGTGGTTTATAGCTAGTGCTGTTTGAACAACTGATTGGGCACGTCCAAAGAGGGTGTTTGTGCAGCTTTACAGAGGAGAGATCCACCAGCCCCTGTGACAGACTGGCACGTAGCTGTCATAAGCTGGGATTTCCCAGCATGCTGGAGATGGCACTGGAAGCTGAGAGGGAGGATTTAGCTATACCAGCTCTGTTTGAAGGAGGGAATGGTCACAGCTTCTGATACTTCCACTTGCTTGTATTGGTTTTGATTTAAAGAGGGACATTTAACCTGTCCTGGGTAGCCTGTGTGAAGTGCTGGCAGGAAGGTCGTGGCAGCTGCCATTCCTGTTGGGATGGGGGAGTCCCCTTGTGCTTGCTCAGGTTCTAGTTGGTGCAGCTCTGCAGTAGTTCCCATCCCACCTTTCAGGAGCTGAGACTCAGTGGGGGTTTGCTTGAGTTCTCCTCCACTATGAGCTGTGGGGTTGGCTGGAATCTCCCGAGGTGGATTATTCAGACACTTCATGCCTTTTTGAGAGGCAACTGTCATACCCTGTGTGGCTCAGCCCTTTGGTGGGAGGTGGGATCAGCTACCACAGCCCTCAAAACTGCTGGACTCAAAATGAGGCAAGGAAGATTCAAGGCAGGTAGGGTGAAAAGCCTCTCTCATGGGGAAGGCTCATGTGAGGGAGGGAGGAATTAAGAATTTGAAACCTTTAACCAGGCATTCCTTCTGCTCCCTGTGGCTGCTGCTGTCACTGCAGCAGGGCAGTGCACCTTGTGTCTGTGCAGTGTTGGTGCCCAGGTTCTGGGTGGCTAACATGTTCATGAGACAGGGAACATGTTAGTTCGGTTGGCCTCGTGTTTCTTGTCTTGCAGAATAAGTGTCCCTAGTTGGGCTGAAGTGGTGGGAACATAAAGGTCTCTTTTTTCAGAAGGCTGAGAAAATAAACCAAAGCAGAGTCTTCCCAAATGTTAGGAAATGAAGAAATATTCTGTATTTTAAGGACATGCTTCTAGCAAGGGGCCACATACAGTTCAGTCACACCTTGGTGGATTATTTAAACTGGAGCAGAACTGCTCCAGAAATTTGCCTGAGGATTGGAAAACTGAGGTGACCTGTTTCTAGACCATGTTTGGGTGGAGCCCCATTTGGTTTGTGGTAAAAAGCAGATGGATGCTTTCTCTCTGCACACTCTTCCCTTAATATATAGATTTTTAGGTGGATTGTCTTCTCTGATTCAGTCTGTGGCATGAAGTCCTACAACAAGAAATTAATGCATAAAAATGTGTGTAATGGCAGGGAGGCTATTTTTGTAGGTGCCCTTTGTCCATTTAGTTTCAGCTGCTAAAAACTGCAGTGCTTTAATGGTTAGCAGGTGTATTGATAATTAAATAATTAAGCACCAATTAAGTAATAAACACCAAAGGTTCTTTTGGATTATTATCAGCCGCTAAGATGAGAGCTTGTGCATTCTAAATGAATCCATTAACTGTTTCAACCAGATGAAATAAATTTGGAAACTGATTTTGTGCCAAAGTGAACAAAAAGATGGCTTTGTCCTCGGTGCCAAGATGATGTGTTTTCACCACTAGATAATTAGTATGAATTTACTCATGCCAGTGTAGAAAGCCAGCCTGGATTTTACCGTAAGGGAACGGTGTGGGCTAGTCAGTCAGGACAGAGATGGTGGAGCTTGTCTCCACTGGCATTTTACAGCACATTATCTAATAAAAGCTTTCCCCTGCAAGAACAACCCTACCAAAGCACCAACTAAAAATGAACTGTCCTGATCCTAATCAAAGAAACCAAATGTATATTTATACATAGATAAGGGTTTTGGGGTTTTTTTTGTGTGTGTGGTGGTGTTTGTTTTATAGTAAGAATTGTCTCTTAACCTGTATTCTTTTCCAACCAGAGTTCTATCAGGTAAGGAACATAAAGAAGGTAAGACTGGTTTGATACCTGGTAGCCTAGACAGAAAGGGAGAGAGTGGCAGGGCTTGAGGTGATAATTTCCTTTGTTAAAGGACAATAGAGATTTTTAGGGCATGGTGAAAGAGTATTTTAGGGAGTGAAACTCAAGAGTTGGAAGAATGTGCTGAGATTTGGCAAGGGAGAATATACAGACCTGTATACATCCTAAAGGAATCTCTGGAACAGAAAAGTTTCAGTGTTTCCAATCCAAAATCTTACAAGATGGAGTCATTAAAAAAAATAAAAAAGAATTACAAGCTTAGTTTTTGTCATCTGAATTTTTTTAATTCCTCCTTTTTTTTTTTTTTTTTTTTTTTTTCTTTTTTTTTTTTGTTATTTATTTTCTCTTTTATATTTTTCTCATTGTTTTTTGGTGCTGGATTTACCTCTTTTTTTTTCATGCAAGCCCAAATCCTCATCCATTACATGACTCAGAATCATATTGTTTAGAAAACCCCTGCAGCATCTTCGGACTCATAATGAAATGATGGGCACAGATCTGGTGACACATCACCTACATCCTACTCCTCAGTGCTGACTGCTGTGATGGTTTGGATCACCTGTGAGGTAGAGATAGGCAGAATTGTACTTGATGTTAATATTCCATTTAAAAATGGGGAAAGAAATTGCTGAATAATCTTGGGAAGTAGTTTTATTGTTACAGTTGTGATAACTGTGCTGTATTCATGCCCAGCAGGACAGAGAGGTGATCTCCTGAGCCGTGGTGAATGCCACGAGCATTGGACTAGTCAATGTATAGTCATTTATTAACTCTAAAATTGGACTCTAAATGCTTTTTTTTTTTTTTTTTTTGCCTTTTGTTTTGCATAAACACACTTCATTTGATGTTTTGAATTACGGAGAATACATATTTACTCAAAATAGGAAGTTCTGAGAACATAGAATGTCAAGGCTTGGAAGGTTAGATGATCGAAAGACCATTTAGCCCAATCCCCTGCCAGAGCAGGATCACCCAGACCAGATCACACAGGAACAGATCCCGGTGGGTTTGAAATGTTTCCAGAGAGGGAGACTCCACAACCTCCCTGGGCAACTTTTCATGTACCACAGCCTGGATCAGGACTTTTATTTTGGGTAAGGCAGGGTAATAATGTGAAATAGAAAGAAATAAAATGCAGGAGTAGTGATTTGTTGAGTGGAAAAGGGAAGGAAAATGAACTCTGGCCAAGGTCTGAAAATGAATCTCATCAAACCTTGTGCTAACTTTGGCCTTCAGAGAGACTTCTATTCTTGTATTATTTTACTTTATTTTTTGTTTTATTTAATCTGTCTTGGGATCAGAGGGGATATTTTAAAAGAAATAGAATAGGTTTCTGAACTCTGGAGGACTGAAGCTATTTCCATATGAAATGGCCCTGGCTATGTCTTGTATTAAATGTATTAATACTATGTATTAAAATGGTGGAAAAAGTGATTTTGTTCTTTTGTACTATGGTGGGACATAATCAGTTATAAAGACATGTGAAAAGTAGATTTTGTGTTTTTCCATGCTTGGGTTAGTAACTGTTGTGGATCTTGCCTTGTCAATCTCTCATTATATTTATCTACCTCTCTGGGTACAAAAAATGTGGGAACTGCAGGAAAGGAAACCCTCCGGTTTGCTGGAAGCAGCTGATTCCTGGATAAAGTTTTTTCAGCATTTTTTAATACATGGGCCTTTAAAAATGTTGGGGATGAAGTGCACTGTGGAGCAACATCCATCCACTGATGAATTTGCTTTCCTCTGGCTTTCTTTGAAGGGAGGAGTTGGGGTGTGTATCCCTGCTCCGTGTTGGGAGCAAAAAGCCAACTTCCACGACCCTGGACTGACCATTTCCTTCTGTGCCCTGTTTTTCATCAGAAAGAAGGGGTGGGAGATGGCTTTGAAGGGTGCTCTGATGCCAGCCTTGGAAGATCAGTGCCCCATGTTTCCAGGGCACACTGCTGTTGATTCACTTTGTACAAAGCCATTGTTACCTTCACAGACCTTGCTTGAATTTTCCTTCCCTGTAACACAGGGACCATGTGTTAAAACCCATGTTACTGAAAAGTGCTAGGAGTGCTTCGAGGGAATTGCCAGCATCTCTGCCAAAGAAACTGGGAGAAAGCCTAAAGCCTGCTCAGCATGGAAAGAGATTAATATGCAGAGAAAGACAAATATTGGAGAAGACTGCATGAAACTATCCTGAGCTATTAAAATCCAAGTTTGGGCAGGGTGTTTTGTCTTCTAGATGTAATACATGTTTTGTTTCTAGTGCTTCTTGCATTCTCACAAGCTGTTAATTGCTGAGCTCTCGTGTAAGTGCCTGGTTAAGTGCAGGTAGCTCAAAGGAACACTGTATTTTGAGCATATGAAGAGGGGCTGAGGGAGATTGGGCTGTTTGGAGAGGAGAAGACAGAGAGGGGATCTTGTTAATGTCTCTTAATATCTGAGGGGTGGGTGTCAAATGGAAGAAGCCAACCTCTTCTCTGTAGTGCCCAGCAATAGGACAAGGAACAATGGGGATAAACTGGAGCAGAGAAGGTTCCACCTCAACATGAGGAGAAACTTCTTCCCCGTGGGGGTGCCAGAGCCTGGCACAGGCTGCCCAGGGAGGTTGTGGAGTCTCCTGCTCTGGAGACTTTCCAACCCACCTGGATCTGTTCCTGTGTGGGCTGCCCTGGGTGCCCCTGCTCTGGCAGGGGTTTGGACTTGGTGATCTCCAGAGGTCTCTTCCAACCCCCATCATTTTGTGATGGCATCCTTATGCCTCTTGCTGCCTTAAGTGGAACCAAATATTTGCCCATGTTATGGATGGATGGATGGATGGATGGATACCTTCTGGTATAAAAGTAATAGTTCTGGATCTTAAAATCTGAGGCTACCTGGCTGAGAAAAATGACACTGAGGCACAGTAGAAATTGAGAGTTCTATAAAATAGTAATTATCATTACTACTTCTCTAGAGACACTCTGTGATTTCTGACCAATTTAGTAATGCTACCTTGAGTAGATGTATATTTTTTTCTGTGCTCTGTGTGTTAACATTGATTACATGAAAGCCTTTTGGAAATATAAGGAACTGTATAAATAATTTGGGTTTAAATGTATTCATACTGATTTGTTTATATTTTATTGTATATATTTAATAAGCACTGTGATTGATAGTTCATTTATTTGCTTATAGCTTGCAGTGCTAGATGGATGATTCAGTGCATTCAAGTTTATAATGTCTGTGAAGGTTATAATGCAAAACTGATTGGAAAAAGATTAGTGTTTGAGAGGAGTATGGCTAGAAATTGGTGGCCATGATAGCAACACCATCCAAACACAGAAAAAAACAACCCATAAATCTTTTTTAAGAATCCTGCCAGCTGCTTATTTTCCTATTTCTTGGAGGGAAGCTTCCAGCCTGCTCTATGTTGAGCACGGTGTATCCCAAAACCCTTCTCTTTGCACAGCAGTCTCAAAGATGTTTCATCCTTCGGACACACAAACAGCTGGTTTCACAGCTAGATTAATTCCTTCTGTCTTTAATGCCTCTTTGTGTCTGATTAAGAAATATACAGATAGGACAGAAGAATGATTAATGACATTGCACACTTCTAATGCTAACACCTTGATGCCTACTCTGGATTGGGGTTGAATATTTTTAAATGTAAATTTAGCATTTGTTACTCCCCTGCTATTTTCATTTTTTTGTTGTTGTTTATTTATTTTTTTCTGAACTGGTCAGCACTTAGTGTCTGTTAAGTATACTGTGTTCAACCTAGGACATTTCCAGGCTGGACTATTTGAAAGACAGAAATACATTCCATGCATTTAAATCTATCTAAAATTCAGAATGAATGAATTCCTAGAGTGATTGTGACTTGCTTTTTTATGTGTTATATCTGCTCTTATAGATGCTGTCCATCCAGGACACTATAAAATAATGTAATGCATAGGTCAGAAATTCAAAGTTTGTAGGGGATTGTAATTAATGGAAAGGGAAATGTAAGCTAGAGTTTCAAACCATGGGTCAGATTCCTTGAGGTCATAGAACCTGAACGTGCAGAGGAGCTGAATCCTCACCTGGGGACAGCTGGGACAGCAACATTTGTCATCAGGTGGTGGAAAAATGCTATGCCAAGTGGTTAAGTTCCTAGAAGATGTTTTGCATCTTTTTATAGCCTGTCCCTGTGTATATCTTTTGGTAAACATTTGAATGTACAGTGTCAGTAATTTAGATTTATCAGAATTAGTCTTGACAACAGGGGTTATTATAACCTCTGCTTCAGCTGGTATTTTCAGAACTTTTGTGAAGAGGAGGTGATACTTGGTTTAGTTTAAAATAGGCAGAGGAAATCTCATGTTACTGTGTGCTGTTTGCCATTAAAGACAGGTATCTCAAGCAGTAAAATAACTTAAAAAGCAATTCAGAGGAAGCTTCCTAAGAGAGACTAGATCTTGAGCAACGTGCTTGGTGAGAGCAAAGTGTGTTTTCCATTGTTGCTTCCAAACCCTTCAGCCATGGAAAGGAGCTGTAGGGCTGAGTCTCGGGTTAATGGAAAGGAGCTCTAGGGCGGTGTCTTTGTTCAATGTAAAGGAGCTGTAGGGCTGAGTCTGGTTCAGTGAAAAGGAGCTGTAGGGCTGAGGCTGGTTCAATGTGAAGGAGTTCCCCAGAGAGCTTGTGGAGTCTCCTTCTCTGGAGACACTCAAGACCTGCCTGGCTGCGTGCCTGTGTGACTTGTTCTAGGTGACCCTGCTCTGGCAGGAGGTTGGGCTAGATGATCTTCTAGGTCCCTTCCAACCCCTCACATTCTGTGATGCTACAAAATGGCGGCCTCTGCCCACAAAATGGCGGCCCTGCCCACAAAAAAAAACCCCCAAAACCTCGCTCAAATGCCTGTACACAAATGCACTCTGCATGGGGAACAAACAGGATGAACTGGAGATCTGAGGTGATCTGAGGACCATGAGCTCATTGCAATGGCAAGGGGGGGTGGTGGAGTTGCTCTCTATGTGAGAGAGCAATTGGACTGGATGGAGCTCTCCCTGGGGGACAGTGAGGAGCAGGTTGAAAGCTTGTGGGTAAAGATCAAGGGTGAGACTAATATGGCAGACATTGTAGTAGGTGTTTACTACTAGGCCACCTGATCAGGATAAGGAAGTTGATGAGGCCTTCTACAAGCCGCTGGAAGTAGCTTCAAAATCCCAGGCTCTGGTTGTCGTGGGGGACTTTAATTACCCTGACATTTGCTGGGAAAATTGCACAGCCAGACACGCTCTGTCCAGTAGGTTCCTCCAGAGCATTGATGAGAACTTCCTAATGCAGGTGTTGGAGGATCTGACAAGGAGAGGAGTGATGCTGGACCTTGTACTGACCAAGAAAGAGGGACTGGTAGAGGATGTGAAGGTAGGAGGCACCCTTGACTGTGGTGACCATCAGATGGTAGAGTTTAGAATTGCAGGCAGCAGACCCAGGACCACAAGCAGGATTGCTACCCTGGACTTCAGAAAGGCAACCATGGCCTTCTCAGGGAACTGCTTGGAAAAGTCCCATGGGACAGGGCTCTGGAGGGCAAGGGGGGACCTCATCAATGTCTATCAATATGTTTAGGGTAAACACAAGGAAAAACTTTTTCCCAGTGAGGGTGACAGAGCTCTGGAATGGGTTGCCCAGGAAGGTTATGGAGTCTCCTTCTCTGGAGACACTCAAGACCCTCCTGGGTCTGTTCCTGTGTGACTTAGTCTAGGTAATCCTGCTCTGGCAGGGGGTTGGGCTAGATGATCTTCTAGGTCCCTTTCAATCCCTAACATTCTGTGATTCTGTGAACAGCAGCAGGATGAAGCTCCACTCGACATGGGAGACCCTTCCAGGGCATCTCTGCCAGTCAGCTCTAAATAGAGAGGCTGGAAGGTGAATTCCTGCAGCATCATTCTGTTTTTTTAATGGGTCGAAGAACTTTAGAGGTTGTTTTGGCAAGTGGTGCTTTGGTCTCTTGGTAGAGATTTCAGCCTGTATTCACTGTGCTGAAGACTGCAAAGAAATGGAAATAAACCACTGGAAAATGTTTTAGGTGAGGAATGTGTCTAAGTTTAGAGCATTCACCCCATGTGCAGGGGTGAATGCCTCTCAAAGAGGTATTTCAGGCTGCTTAGTGCACAGAAAGGTAAGTAAGTGTTGCTTGTTATTGTCAACTTGCTACTTTCATACTCTTACCAAAATATTAGTAAAGAGTTTTGCTAGATGTTTATTACAGTTGTGATGAGGCAACTGAAGACTCTAAACCTAGAGGCAGGACAAAGGAAAACAGAGCCTAGCAATAGAGTGAATAGTTTGATTTCTCAGCCATCAGCTCCTGGCAATATGCTCTTCCAAGGAATTATCTTCTTTTTCTCAAGAGAAGATCCCAGTCTGAGCAGTAGTAATGCTCTGCAGGGTTGTGTTTTCAGGTGTGCTTATATGGGCAGCTGCTGTTGGAGCAGAAAGTGGATCATGTGTAGAATTTAGGTTGAAAAATGTCGATCAAAGGTTTCCTTGGGTAGAGAGCTTTGCTGTTTTTTAAACCATAATTTCTCCTGTGGGTGTTCACCATGAGAAGCTGCAGTATGAGTGGGTGGATCTGGCAGGAGACCACCACTTATAGCCTAGAAAAATGAACTCCTATGATATAAAAATAGATAGAAAATGCAGCACAGAAGCTCTTTTGTCTCTTGAGATTTTCAAGCTCTCTGGGAGGATGGAAATTACCATGTGAAAGTGCTCATTGGAGGTTTTAATCAGAGGTTTACTAGTTGTTCACTGAAGGAAAATGAAACAATAGTTGTACAGTGGCTTTTGAACCAGTGGGGATTTGGGAGCCAAAAAATACATCTGCAGTATTTGAATAGAATTCTAATCATGCTGTAAATTGAGCTAATCTTACCTTAAGCAAACACAATTATGGTATTTTAAACAAGGCTTACTCACTTCTCAGAAATACTTTGTTAGAGGATTCAGTTTTAGTTTTAAAGCTTTTAGAACAGATCTTCACAAACATGTGAGACAATCACTGAAGAACAATGCAGCCAGATTTTAGGGTTTGGGTTGGAAATGGACTCATCTATTATTTCAGCACAGCCAACAGTAGAGCAATTTAGACAATACGTGGCTTTGTTTGTGTTGGAAAAAATCATTAGTTATCTGTGTCTCCTTGTCAAGTTTCAATCACTGAACAATGCTTTGGTTTCTGGGTATTTTACACTAGCTAGCTGTGTATCTCAGGCTTTTGAGGTGAAGATGTCCTGCAAAGCATATGGGGACAGGTAGTCTAATAAATTTACCAGTTATTGAAAAGAACCATTTGGCATACAAGGAAGATTTTTTACATCCCAAAGTAGCAATAAATGTGTAACAGGAGAAAAAAAGAGTCTAATTTATTCACAAAAGACTAGTTAATTCCTAAAGCTTAGAGAGCTGACTCTTCAAAGTGGAGCTGGTAGTTTCCAGAGTGACAACTGGCTGCAGCATCTCCTGGTTTGCTGGACCTGCCTCATTCTGGCATTGGAGGATCTGCACTTGAACTGTCCCTGAGCCCAAAAGCTCACATTAGGAGCACAGAGCAGCTGTGTTTGAAGGTGCCCATGGAGAAACTCCCTCCTGCCTGGTTAGCAGATCTAACCTGGTTAGAGGTTTCCCTGCTCTGTTCCCCTCTGACTGGTGTTGAGTTGACCTTTGCTGGCCACTGTGAATCAGGGCCCTTGGGTGTCCTGTGTGCTAAGAAAGGGATAGAAATGGCAGGGTATGGAAATGTGTAGGAATATAACTGGTGGCTTTTTTCAGCATCCTTTCACATCCCCAGATTGCCTTCATTTCCAGCCTTGGACAGTGTGTTCTCAGTCCTTTGTGACTGAAGGAAATTGGGCTTCCCTCTGGTATTGTTTGAGGTGGAATCTGGTGCTGGGTTAAAATCTTATTCCCCTTTGTGGAGACTGGAGAGTTCCCCCATGCTGAAAGGAGCATTCTAACAGCTGTGTTCAGGCTGAAGCTCACTCAGGTTGGCTGGCTGGTAGCAAAGACTGTGCTCTGTGTCTTGAGTTCAGGGTGAACCAAGGGTTGCAGAAGGCAAGGGATCAACCTTGCTTGGTTCTATATGTGGCAATAAATATACAGGGTGTACACACTGGGTGCAACAAAGTGAGCATCCTTGTCTAGTTAGCCCTTCCAAATCTACATGGTCAGTCTGGCTTGAAGAGGGATATCTTCATTTCAAAGTCAGGGATTGCAACCCAGATTTTTTTCTCCAGTATTTAAAGAATGATTCTTCCTAAGTATTGAAGTGAACTAGTCATCCCATAGCAACCACACAGGTCCCTTTAAAAGTCTATAGACTGGAATAAAAATAAATAAAGCTGTCCAAAGTACACATGCATATGTATATAAAATAATTTCTGTAGCGCCCTGTTAAGTTTGTGAAAGATCTTTCCCTGGATGAGAGGTTTAGAGAGATTTAGTGGATGTCATTCAGTGATACTCAGGCTGTATGGTAGCCAGGCTGTGTGTTTTAGGTGTTCCTGTTTGCTTTGGTTTACAAAGATCAGCAACATTACAAATAACTCAGTGTGTGATGAGCCACAATGCAGGGGTCTTGCACAACAGAGCTCCCTCCAGTGATGTTCTGCTCCTGCCTTCTGCCACTTCTGTATTGTTCCTTCACTGTAATTGCATGCAGTGCAGATAACTTCCAACGAGGCAAGAAATTCCTCAGGCAGATCCGTGGAGGAGTTCCACATCCCCAGTAGATGACACTGAATTGTAGGTGCAATGCACAAGTATTTACCAAAGTGTAATAAACAGCCTGAGAGATCAGAATGGATTGGAATGATTTTTGAGACAAATAATGTATCTTCTCTCTATATAAATGATTTATATTTATATAGAGTCCAACAGCACACTTAGTTTTAATTGAATATTTAATGGTGTTTCTTTAAAAATGAGCAATGTGTGGCCTATTCACCCCATCTTTGCTGAAATATTTTAACACCTTCAATAGAAAAATGGTTTGAATCAGATCTTGAAGTATAATTACAAAGTGCTGTGCAGTTGTTGTGGAAGAAGAAGGTTTCTATGGGTGTTTCTTGCAGTGTACAGAGATTATAGATACAAAACAAAGCTTTTAATCCATGTGGCAGGTCGTACAGTGGAATAATTTAATGCCAGTGTCTAAGAATGATGTTACACTGTAATAATGTCAGTTTGATCATTTGCAGCCATCTCAGTAGTGGATCTTTTTATGTGTAGAGACTGTAGTGAGTTTTCTTGATGAGCAAATAGAAGTGATTGAGTGGAGGGATTTCTGTATTTTGTCTTGAAAACTGAAGAATATTTAGATCTTACACTACTTTCAATGGCCAGATATTCAGCAACTACGCAAGGTTATTTTTAGAACTGGGTTTTCTTCTTTGTTTATGATGACTCCTTTACTAATGCCCTAACTGTATGTCACTCAGCGACCACCTCTACGATTTGCTGGGAAGATTCTGTCAGTACAACAGGCAGTCTCTGAGCTCTGGGCTTTTCCAGCTTGATGCATTTGAATTACAGAGTGTAAACTCTGCTGCTCTGCTTACTATCAGGAGTGTGAGTGGCCCTGAAACAGCAAGGCTGTTGATATTCTTAAGTGTTGATATCCAAGGAATGCCTCAAAGTGAGTTTTGCTTCTGAACCCAGTTTATTTATAACTTTCTGTTGGTTAAAATGGTGCAGCCAAACTAGCAAAACTGGGCTGTGCTGGGTCAGCCTCGAGACTCCAGAGCTTCCCTCATTCTTCTCACACATGGACGGGAATATTTTGCATCCTGAAACCTTGTTGGTATGTGTTTGTTGAATCCCTGACTTCTGAAATGGGACTAAATAATTCAGAAAAAGAAAGTGTACTTCGTATTGCCCGGGGAACAGTCCCTGATGTGGCAGAGTTTATTCTTAGCACCAAGTCAGACTTACTCCTGAATTGAAGAAAGGCACAATTTCACCTCATATCTTTGCTTCTGGTGAAAGGAAATTAAATCAGAAAGACTTCAAATTGCACTCCATAGTCGTTTTACTGCATTTCTAAAATAAATATAATTACATCAACATTTTATTTTATTTGCATTAAATGCATGAAATGCATTAATTTTAATTGCATTGAATTGCATAAAATTATTTTTAATTGCTTCAAAATTGAATTGCATTAAAATAAAATCACAGGAATTTATAGGTAATACAGCAGTTTATTATCTGTGCACAGTCCACAGCATCTCACCTTAGAAAGAAACTTCTCCCTAATTGTCATACAGTATAAAACCAGGGAAGATTCACCCCAAAGTAAACACATTTATATCAGTTTTTGGTGGTCACACTTTACTGGTACAGAGTTGTACAGGAGGCTGCACTCCTGCCAAGGTGCCCCAGAGCTCAATGCTCAGCTTGGTTACTCAGCCACTCAAAACCAAAGCAGCAATCTTCAGATTTCTAAATAGCTGGGGGGTTTCTCAAATTTATATGTATATATAAAAATTATGTAATACCTAATTTAATGTGATCTAAT
>JAOEGS010008757.1:0-24917 GCA_025447755.1 Corythornis vintsioides | reverse complement strand
GACTTGGTCTAGGTGCCCCTGCTCTGGCAGGGGGGTTGGACTGGATGATCTTCTAGCTCCCTTCCAGCCCCTGACATTCTATGGTAAGGGAAGCATTCTCCTCTGATGATGGGCAGTTCCAGAGCATGCAAACAGATGGAGATTTGATTTTGAGATTTTCACTCATTCACTGGGAGCTCCCAGGAATCTTTTTGTCAGTGTAGCCTTTTTCTGAGGGACTGTTTTTTTCTTTCCAGCTTGGACATAACTTCCAGTGAAATGTGTTGCAGTGTGCAAAGAAACACAGCCCTCTTCTCATGAAAATCCAAGCTATCTGTGTAATTATAGCTGTGAGATGACTCAGTGAGGCAGGTTTCCAAAGATGTATGTTTCAGCATCCTCAAAATAGAAAAACTTATTATGCAGTGTGATTTTTCCTTGCCACAGTCAAGCATTATTTTCTAATGAAGGAAGCAGGCATGACAAGCCCTTCAGAAGCCTGGATTGTTACTGAAGTATATCTCTATTAGCCCTGATGCTTTTGATTTTGTTCCACTGATGTTTTATCAGCTGCTTCTGTATTTCCTTTTAGTACTGAGACAGCAGAAAATGAGTGCAGTTTAGGAATAAAAAATAGATGATCAAAGTGGAAGCAGTGGGATGGCCTTGTAGCCTGCCCTGCAAAGATAACATCAACACCAAGGGGAGTGACTCTGCTCCTTTGGCAGTGTAACTGCTGAGAATTCCTCAGCAGTGTGAGTTGTCTAAACCATTCATGATGCCAGGAAGCTGAAAAAAAATCCAGCCTTAAGCTGGAGTTCCCTGTGCCTGTATCTGAGATAAATGTATTTTAAATGTCAATTCAGTATATTCTCTATTGTGTGCAAAGACAAGCAGTTCTTTGGGAGCAGTGTGCTCTAGTATGGAATGTCAGGAAGCCCATGAGAGAAATTACTGCAGTCTGCATGTGTATTTGACTTATGACTGACTTCAGCCAGTGCTTCTGAGCTGAAGGTAGGAACATGGAGGGATGTTGTTTGTTTGTAGAAATACAGATTTATCACAAACCAGGCAGTTGTTTGCCAGATGAAATGTCTTTCATTGATACCTTTCCACACTGATGACATTTCTGATTTTCTTTCTAGGGTCCTCGTGGTCCTCAAGGGATTGATGGTGAACCTGGTATCCCTGGCCAGCCTGGTGACCCTGGTCCTCCAGGGCACCCTACCCACCCAGGACCAGATGGGCTAAGCAGGGTAAGTCTTACACTTGCTTTAGTAGATCTTTTAGTTGATTTTTTAGTTGGGGTAGGTCTTCTTGATACAAGTCACTTCTCTTTGCTTTGGTGAATGTGGAGCACTGCCCATAGTTCCTGTCTCCCAGTCATGAGGGACAGCAGCCAGAGCAATGCAAGTTCTGCCAGAATTTGGGGCAAGTTGAGCATGAGGAACCTCAGAAAGGACACAACTTTCACAGTGCTTTTTAGCATCTGGAAAAGCCAAGATGCCCCAGTGTAAAACCATCACTTGGCTTCTGTTATTCCCACCTGAATCAAACTCCAGAGATCTGAGCAGTGACACAGGGAATCTGGTGTACAAAGTTGGGAATGCAGGAAATAAAAAGGTGAATTGTAAATAACAGAATAACTAATAAGAGAAATTGACATGTGCTTAAGAATACTTCTTGCAGGAATTGTTCAGACTAACACTGAGAAATTAAGTGAGGAATTGTTCATGAGAAATAGGGCTAACCAAACAGATACAGATAAGGTGTTCCACGAGACTTTTTCTCTCTCTTCCCCATCTCCCCCCATTCTATGGAACACTAAAAGAGAATTCTTGATTTCAGCTACATGCTTGCAGAAGGAGAGCACTGAAGGGTCTCCCAGCTCTAACTCATTCATCTCTGAATTGGCATGAGCAGCACTGGTCTCCAGCTTTGCTCCACAAGGACAACCCACTTAAAAACTCTAATTTTGAGTTTATGAAATGATAAAATCAGCTACATTTACATTTACCTTATGATATTTCTGAAATTGAAGCACAATAAGTGGAAACAAAGAAAGGCTTAGAAGACATGAAGGACAATTGCAGGTGAATTTAAGGTGTGAGTTAAATTAGAAGATGGTGAAAGAACAATTCATTTCACTGGTGGCTCTCCACTTTTTTTTTTAAAGTAATTTTCTCTTTCATTTTATATTCAAGTGAGACTGGAGTTAGAATAGTAAGCAGACAAGACTTTAGCTCATAGTGGTGCAAAGACAGTGCAAACAACAAAGATTCAGTTGCATGGATTTTGGCTTTTATGAACCATCAGAATGACTAACAGCTAAAATCACCCATCTGATTTTTTTTCCAGCCCTTTTCAGCTCAGATGGCCGGAGTGGATGAGAAATCTGGACTTGGTAGTCAGATGGGACTGATGCCTGGGGCAGTGGTAAGACCAGATTAGCCCTGTCCTGTAGAACAGGGTGTAAGTGGAGTGACTGTGCAAAAAACTCAGCAGGGAATTCATCCTCCTTCACTCCCCATGGCTCTAGAAACTGGATGTGCAGTATCTTATAGTGCAGCTTTGCACAGAATGTGGAAAAAAAAGTGAAAAACTTTTTCTTCTGTCAAGTGAAAGGTTTTTTTTTCCCTAGCTCTATCTTTCTTGTCTTCCTTGTGAAATACAGCAGCTACTGACAGTAAGGCAGAGGAAAAGGATAAAGATCATGATTTCCTCTTGAGTCACTGCAGAGTAACTGGGAAGTGTCAAGTATAACACAAAGCAGAATAAGCAAATCTGTAACTTTGAAGGATTCTTCTCACATTGTAATTCAGAGATAGTTATTTTTGGGAGCAATTTAAAAGAAAATTCCTGAAACCAACAGTTAACTGCAAGCTTCATTATTTCATTACAGACATTTTACTTATCCACTGGGTCCAGTTTTGCTGACATCTCTCACTGTTCAGATAATGCCCTTTACTTTCAGTGCACTGGGGACTTGCTGGTAACAAGTGAAATGGTTTACCACTCGTGGAAGCTGTCTCACCAACCTAAGCTGTCTCTGCTAGCATTCTTGGGGTTGTTTTTGAATATTATCTCATTTCACTACCTGTATTTATCACATGGTGGTACTTTAAGACACTGTTACACACTGTGCTGTTATTTTTACAACTCCTTCTTAAGGACACCACTGTTCAGTGATTGTACTGTCCATGAGCTTGCCTGCCTCAAAGGTCCCACTAGTAACCTTCAGGCTCATTTTCAGTACAATTTGAAAGGTTCTAAATATAATCTGGTATTTTGCCTTAGTCATGGTGATTTCTTTGAAGAAATTCCATTTTCTCATGAATCACAGAAAGTCTCTCTCTCTTCAGTGAACATGCTGTGTGTACTTACAAGGATTTGCTTCCACAGTCTGTCTTATGTACTGTGTTCCCTTCCCTTGGTCTGTGTAATCCTTTCATTAAGTCTCTCTGAAGACATTGCATCTCTTGTACTGCCTCTCTGTCACTCTCAAATCTGATTCATTTTAATATGAATATGTCTTTCCAGGCAATATCTAGGCCTTGCAGAAAGTATACTGAAGTGAGCTGGCAGTCACTCCCTGCTTTACATTGCTCCATCATTGTTCTATGGTAGAATTGATATGCTATAATAGCTGAATTTGAGTTTTTTAGTTCATTTTTGATGTTGATTAGAATTTTTAAATGGCCTGTTACTAACACTTTTACATTTGCTTTGTAAAAATTAGTAAAAGAGAAATAATTGGTTGTAGAAGGCATAAATCTTGGGCCTCTGTCAAAGTGCAAGTTACTCCCCACTATAGATATTTGCATATCACTATAACAAAGAGAATTACTTTCAGACAATGCTGTGTTTACTTCATGGTATAAATCACAATCAAGCATGAGATTTTTTTTTCCTGACAATCCCATGGAGCTTTTCAAAGGGAAACCTGAGTTTTCTGTAAGAAACCACAGCCATTTGGGAGCTGTTCTGGTGGAGTGTATGACTTGTGGAACATGCCCTTCCACCACCACTCGTTGCTGTCCGTGGATGAGAACAGCAATGTGTATTTATTTAGATTGTTATTGATTCCATTTTGACATTAATCCATTAATCTGAGCAATGACATTCCCTTCAAGGGAAAATTATTTCCATGTTGGGTCTTTTTCAGTGGAGCTGTGCATGCAACTCTGTTATTCTGACTGATTCCAGGTACTCCGAGGAACCCCTTTTCTCAGCTACTAATGAATTTACACCACCGTGGCTCTCTGAGTTTGTATTTCATAACATCAGTAAAAGCCTTTCAAAGGTTTGACTGTAGAAATGTTGTCTTGGAGGTCACTGTCAGGCCATTTTGTGGAATGAGTGTTACTTGAGGAAGGGTGTTTTCCAGTGTGTAATAACTTTTGTCTTTGATAGGGTCCAGTAGGTCCCCGAGGTCCCCAGGGTCTCCAAGGAAAACAAGTAAGTACTTCACCTTGGAGATTGATGGTAATTTGCCAGAGATGAAGGCAGAGCACACAGTGAGTGTTATGTGTGTGCATCCCTGAGGTGATGTCCATCTTCAGTAGTGCACGGATGCATCTCCAGCCAGAGCTGCATCTGGACAAGCAGCCCTCCAGACCCCTGCTCCAGGTGTGCTCTGCACACAGGAATTAATGTAGACCTTTAACAAGGTTTTAACTCACAAGGGCACAGGAGTGAAAATGGTGGCTTCTGGTGTCAGGCTTGGCATGGTGTTAAGCTTCCAGTGGGATTTGAGTATGGCACAGGATTTACCAAAAGCTTGAGAGATTTTAGTATCTACCTTCACTCATTTTGCACTGGTTCCGAAGCAGAATTCAGACTGTCACGTGGTCTGTGAGTTTCCTGCTCATGGATTTTAATGTATTACTGTGCATTCCTTTGGAATTTGTAACTCTGCTGATCTTTGGTTGATTTTAGGGTGGTGCTGGCCCCACAGGACCACCTGGTGAACCTGGGGATCCAGGACCTATGGTAAGCCAAATAAACATAAACATTTCTACAATCAAATGGCAAACAATAGATTATATCTCCCTACTTCAGAACACATTTCTTTTGTGTTGCCCCAGCTGAGGCTCTTCAGGAGCTTCAGTCAGGATGTTCAAAGCATGTTGTCCTGAACTAGTGAATCTGAGTAGTTTCTAACATGCATCATAATGATTGTAATACATGCAATCATTGGTACTGTGCAGACCTGTGGATGGTTCAGCACCACTAAAACCACACCTGGTAGTGCAAGTTACACAAATGATGATGAGAAGATTTATTTTTTGGAGGTGATAAAATGATTCAGAAGTAACAGCAAGAACTAGAGAATTACAACAAAAGCATTTGTGTTTTTTTATTTTATTTTCTTTTTCTTCTAAATAAACCATCCTGTATTTACATATAACATAATTCAGGTTTCTTAGGGGCAGGGTGGTTAGAAAGAGCACCACAACATTAAGCAAGTGTGTTTAGACATAAAATCATCCTTTTCCTACATCTGTTTTCATAAAACCAAACTCTGAAATGGAGCAAATAGATATTTTAGTGATGGCTAAATTGACTTATCAACAAATCTATTTATTTCTCAGGGTCCAGTTGGTTCTCGTGGACCAGAAGGACCTCCGGGCAAACCTGGTGAAGATGTAAGTTTGTTATTCTTTGTATCTTGTTTTATTTTTAATAATACAAATACTGGCATCTTTGAGACAGTGGCTAACCAACAGATGTGCCTTTTGTAACTCCTTTTATCTATTTACTGCTCTTTAATCATACCCCTCATTAAGTACAGTGTCAGAACTATAATCTTAGCCACCCTTTTCAGAGCCCTCCTATCATTTCCTTACATGTCCCTGTCATACCCAAGGTTTAAGCACTGTCTCTCTATTTATTTATTTTTTTTACTCAGTTCTTCAACTGAAACCTCTTACATGGTTTGATTTCAACACAGTCAGGAGAGGGCAGTTTGAGGCACCTTCTCTCTTTGGGGTTGCATGATGAGTTGGAAGAACTGTAATGATAACACTGACCTGGATCCAGCCAATAAAGCTTTAGTATTTATGGTTTTTAAACATTTGGAATTACTTCCTCTATTCAGAGCTGATGTTGTATGTACACATCCATGTAAGATGTATGTACTATAAATGATGCATAACTATATATGTGGTGCACAGCAATAGCCTCAGACTTTACCCACAGACTTATAGGACTTTATTGCAAAGCTCATTAAATCCATCTGAATTGTAATGTACAAGCTGGCAATGAGTTGAAAGATTAAGCTGCCATATATATTAGTATATAAAGCTACCATAGCTTGTGTAACAGCTGCTTTACCATCATCCCATACAAAGAGTTAAAAGATTCTTTGGAAACAGTTAAATCTTAGTGCAGCAAAGCCAAGTCTTGATACTACTTTTCCTCCATTTCCAATGTTTGTGTGGGTTTCTTTACTTGCATTTCTGAAGCACCTTCTCCAGAAATGATTTTTCTGTTCAACAGACTGATGCATACAAAGGAATATTTGGTTGGGACTCAGGAGAAGTTAGAAGAATTTTTGAACTGTGCTTATTTGGTTCTACCACATTTTCTTTCCTATTGCATCCCACAGAAAAGAATCACTGACTAGAAAAATTATTTCACTGACCTAGTGAAATGATACACATTTTAAAACATTTGAACAGCAGGGGAATTAAAAAGCTACAATGAAGGCATTTTTAGATTATTTTTCCTATGGGAAATTACAGGGACTCACTGCACGAGGATGACAAAAGGTTGCCTTATTAATTCACAGAGAAACTATTTTGCAGCACCATCCCGTGATGCATTTTTTTACTTAGTTTTTAGTTTCCACAGTTCTTTATTAAAAACTTTTTTTTTTAAGTTAATGTGTCAAATGCACATTGCAATTTCTATCCTTGAAATTGTAGTATAGAATGTGAATGTCATAATTTGTTTGAATGGGTGAATGATAAGAGAAGTTAATTTTCATGTTTGCTACTTTTATGTATTCCTTTTTTATTCTTTCCTTAGGGTGAACCTGGTAGACCAGGACAATCTGGTGAGCCTGGATTTCCAGGATCTCCAGTAAGAGCATGTTTATTTACATTTAATTTCTATCACCACTGTATCTTTGAATAATGAGGATGAAGCTCCACCATTGGATTTCTCAGCTACTTGTGTTCTCTTAGTGCAATGGTCCAGAGCAGTCTGACAGTCTGTCACCCAGACAGGGGATTCAAAGGTTCTGGAGTTAATCCCAAGAGTCATTTCACAGGTGCATGTTTCAACTGTTTCCCATCTGAAATAGGCATAAAACCAATGACAGTGTGTACAGGTTGTTCTCCATTTCCCAGCAGCTGATGTGGTCATTCACAGTCCTGTGCAGGAAGCACTCAAATACTGTAATACAACGTCAGGTTGTGGGGCAGGAGATTGTATCATAGATTTAGAGAAGTGATTTTGATGTGTGTTTTCAAGATGTGAATGTGGTTAAAGGATTATCAAGCAATATGGAGCTGTACTGCAAAGACTTGTCATGGGTCACTCTAGAAATGAAAGAAGATTGGTGTAGAATTTTGGCCCTTACTGTGTGCTCTACCTTCATTAGACAAGTTTGTGTACCACGAAAAGACCTGTAGAGTGCCTGAAAAGGGGACAGATAAACCCCAGAACTGAAGCCACCTGATAATATTAATGTCTTAAATTGCCTTATAAAGAAAAGCTTCCAACTATTGCCTGGAAATGTTGTTAGCAGCTGGAGACACAATCCCTTGGAGAGAGAAATTACTTTGTAAGAAGGCCATGTTGTTTCCTAAGCTCTCCTCTGAAATGTTGTGGATCAATGGTAATGTTTTATAAGCTGCTTAAGGCAAATGCAGTCTGTGAAGTATTGTTCTGTTCGGATCAAATTGTTTGGCTCAAAAACATAATCTTTTAGACGACTTTCTAGTGAAGAAATACTACAACTGCACACACACCAAATCCCATTAAGGGTTTGCAGTAGTTGCATAGCACTGTACAGAACTCCCCACTCTCTCCAGGTACCTGTCAGGAGGCTGTAGTGAGGTGGGTGCAGCCTCTTCTCTCAGTAGATGAGAGGCAATGGCCTGAAGTTGCCCCGTGGGGGGTTAGACTGGGCATTAGGAAGAATGTCTTTACTGAAAAGGCAGTCAGGTGCTGGAACAGGCTGCCCAGGGAGGTGGGGGAGTCCCCATCCCTGGAGGTGTTCAACAAATGTGTAGCTGAGGCACTTCAGGATATACTCTAGTAGGATAATAACGTGGGGGCGTTTATTTCTTTTGTGGTTTTGTGTGTGTGGTTTATTTGGTTTTGTTGTTTTCTTGTTGATGGTTGGATGCAGTGATCTCAGAGCTCTTTTCCAACCATGACAGTCCTGGGATTCTGTGATGGCTGTTTCCCAATGTCTGTGATTTGCTTTCTTGCCATGTGAATTGTCACACGTGTGTGCTTCATCATTTGGCCTTACAAGCTGACAGGCACATGCCCCTGAGTACAGGCCAAAGAATTATTTTTTATGAGCTACATTGATTCTGAAGAAGAGTAATTTGTACAGTTTCAAATTCACATATAAGACCTTGTATGACAACAGATATCATTCTTCACTGAGAAACTCTCTGAGTGTGACTAATTTTAAGCTAATATATTCTTTCAGAAATGTCATGCCTTTATAAAGTAATTTTCCCTTTAGAAGTTTGCAAACTCTGGATTAATTTCTCACTGAACTTTACGATCAAACATTATCTGTCTAATTGACTGTTGGAAGACAAAGACCTTTTTTATGCTTCTTGATGCTATTGAGGAAACAGCTTGTCTGTATGTGAAGTTCTTTGATGCTGAGATCTCAGATGTTCTTCTTTGCTTCTCTGAATATCAATGTTGCTTCATGATGCTTCATTTTCTACACTACAGCTTTTGTGATTTTTTGCTATCCTGAAAGGTATGAACTGTAATGGTTTTGAGAACTATGGTTCAGAGGTGCCATGAAGGAAGAAATTTTGTGTTGAAATAGTTTACTGAGTTGTTGTTGTCTGAGAGTATGAAGTTAGTGTGATTTCCATTATAAATCCATGCGACCAGTATTCTAACTCCAAGTGCCTGACTCCCTTCCATGACTTGATCTTTTCTGAAAGAGAAATTGGGAAACCTGGTAGGAAACAAAGTGCAAGGCAACTTTGGCTTAACTGTTAAATGTGTTTTAACAGCAGTTATTTTTCACTTAACTGACATTCTGAAAGAACATGTACAGTTTTGCAGTTTGGTCTCGAGGTTCTATTTTATTTTAATTTATAACTATTGAGTTTTGATTTCTGTTTAATTAAGGTTTCTTCGTATTAAGCTTCATACTTACCTACCACTAGTTTTTACTTCTATGTGAGGTTGGATCATACAACAATGTAAACAATAAAGCTTTTCATGTAAGTGTAAATGTGCATGATGCTGAGGCTGTATCATCTGTGACCCAGTCAAATGCTGTGCTTCACTGTAGTATGTCACCAAGGTGTTAATTAGTGTTAGTGCTGCTCTTTTCCCTCTTAACAGCATTATCACTAGGTTTAGCTACAGAAATAAGGATTTTTATCTGCTTTTTCTTTTTTCCTACTTAGGGGCCTCGAGGTTTTCCTGGTGCTCCTGGTCTCCCAGGTCTCAAAGGTCACAGGGTAAGAAAAAAAGCTTTCCCTCTCCTTGCAGATGGTGTTTCCAGTCAGTTCCAGTGTAAAGACACTCAACTGCTTTTGTATTAGAGATACATTTGACTACACTTCTAGTCCTCCCAGTTTTACCAGAGTCCCTGGGATTTCAGAGGAAGAGGGCATTGAAGAAAATCATGCTGTTCCCCTTCAAACTGAGCACTGTGTTATTCTTTAGTTGCTGAGCTCTGTGTTATTCTCTAGTTGTTTCTTCACTCTATTTTCAGTCGTTCTGGGAAACTGACAGCAGCTAAGATGAGCCCTGCCAAGCTTTGGGAGGCACAAACCTGACAGTTCTCTCACTTTGTTGGCAGGTCTTGCATTAGGGTGGAGAATTTGAGAGGTGGCTATGTTTGCAACATGGAGTCATTACAAATTACCAAGTTTTCTGGCCAGAATTTTACTTTGGGGAGGAATAAATAGGTTTCCTATGGCTCAAGACCTTCTTCTTGTTATTTTAATTTTTTTTTTAAACATTCTTGTTTTAAAAAGGAAATCAAATCCAGGGAAATGTACGTTGTACAAGTGGTTTCCATTTAGGAAATGTTTAAAAACTTTATTCCATCTGTTTTTTTTTTTTTTCTTTTTCTTTTTTTTCTTTTTTTTTTTTCCTTTCTTGCTCTTGTCACTTCAGATCCATTCTTAACACTTTAGTATAGAGTTATTTTAACAATAATAGTAGGAATGCTCTGTCTGTGTGTGTATATATATATATATAAACATACTTTCTCCATATTTTTACAACTCTTACAGGGATTGAAAGGACTTGATGGTCCAAAAGGTGAAATTGGAGCAGCTGGAGCAAAGGTATTTTCATAGCCCTATAGAGTAAAAATATATTAAATGGAGTAAATCTTCCAAAATCTAAATTCAAATGTGAAGTCTGTGGCTAAGGAGAGTTTGTGTAAGAAAAGCTTTATTTCCTGATACTGCCTACCACGTTCTGTGGCAACACCCAGGAGAGTGTGCAAATCTGCCTGTAGGGGCTAGCATAGGTGCAGAGGACAGGGATGAGACATGCAACTTCATTTTTCTCTACCCTCTTTCCTCTAATGATGTCATTTATTTTTCATTTGTAGGGAGAATCTGGGCCAACAGGTGCTATGGGTGCCACAGGTCCTCTGGTGAGTGTGACGTGCACTGGGGAGTGCAGCAGTGGCTTTAAGATTGTAAATGCTGTTTCCAGTAGGAATTTGAAGGTTTTGACACCTGTACTTGATGTCATAAAGCCACAGGTTCTCTTGGTAAACTCTCACACTAAGAGCAGAGCCTGCCCACTGTAAGCTGTTACTCTGCAGCCTACAGACACAGACAATAATAAATCAGAAGGCTCACCAGGAACTTGGATGTAGGTTTTGTGATTGGTTACTCAGGTGACATTTGGTTTTTTTTTGTTTTTACATGGTGATGCTTCATGTGGAGTGATTTCAATGTGATTGACCTGGATTAGGTTGATTTGAGATGGAATGCTTTAGGTCAGAAATGCATTCATTAGCTAAGAAAACCATGGACAGAGGGTTTTGGAGGTTATGGTGAGGAGAAGCACACATGACATGGCAATGAAACCAAGGAACTTTTTCTCAGAGTAGTTTTCCTTCAGACATGGTTTTGGACAACAGAATGCTTGGGAGCAGTGTAACAATCCAAAAATGGACTCTCAGCAGTGCTTCCAGAAGTAAGAACACCTTTCTGATATCAGATAATGGTATCTAAGGCACCTTTATGATACCTAATAATGATATCTCTCTGCAAAGCACTGTCTGGTGTCACACAGAAAGTGACAACCCTGAAGTGGAGCCTAGGTTGTGAATGAGCCATAGTAAATCAGATTGCATTATTGATTTTGGTGAATTTATTCACAAGACAAAGAATTTATTCTAATGCGTTTAAAACTAGACATATGTTGGAACAAGCAGAGAAATTACAGTCTGTCAAATTTCCACTGGGCAAGCCTGTGAGTCTGCAAGGATTTATGGTAGCTCCTACTTCTTTCATCCTGCAGGACGAGATAAGTTTTACCTGCAGATAACTTGGTTTTGTAACTGTTGTTCACATCCCCTGTTCTTATCATGCTTGTAGGCTCGGGGAGCCTGATCATCTGCTTCTTAAAAGTAAATAAAGAGTGATGAGAAAATTGCTGAAGAGTGATACAGTGTAAAACTTACTTGAAGCAAAGGAAAATCAAAGAATATGTAAAAGAAAATGAAAAAGGAAGAGGGAGGGGTGTGTTCTGTCCATTTCAGGGGGAAAAGTCAAGTGAACTCTATAACCCTTTTTCATATTCTGTCATGATGAGTAATCCACGGGTTTGCATTTCTGTTTTTTTTTTTGTTCTCTCTTCAAGGGACCTAGAGGGATGCCTGGAGAAAGAGGTCGAATTGGACCACACGGTGCCCCTGTAAGTAGAATCTTCCTGCTCTCTCCTTCTTCATTCCTTGCTTTTCTCAAATTTAACCCTCCAGTCTCCAAGTGTTACCCATGTGACTGCTGATGAGTTCCATGGTGATTCCTGCTGTAGCTTGACAAAGTTAGGGCCTGAGTAGTTCTGTGGGGTGAGACCTTTACTGTAAATTTCAGAAGTCAGAACCAGTTCTAACTGGAGAGTGGTAGCTGTATGGTAATTTCTGATTCCAGTGCTGTCTGTGAGGCCAAATGCCCTCACAGCCCCTTTTTTTTCTAGGCTACAAAACTCTCCTGTTTCTGTGAATTTCTTCTTGAGAGGCTGTTTTCACCAGAAATGATGGAACTGGAAGTAACATGTAGTGATATTGTCTGGAAAAAGTTCAAAATGAAAATGCAGACTTTTAATTTAAATGAAATCTTGCCATTTGATTCCATGTAATAAAGCTGTTTTCTTAAACATGATTTTGTTTTCCAGCAAAGAGGGATTAATCTTTACATGATCTTTACATAGTTGAGTAGACATTTCTTTTTGTTGCTCTAGGTCCAGTGTCAAGTGTTGCTTTTTCTGGCATTTCTTCCCATGACTTTTATATGCTCCATTTATGTTATGTGCTCCATACAATTACACTGTCAAAATATTGGCCTCTCTGAAAATAGAGAAATCCATTCACTTGAGAGGAAGCATAATTCCTTCCAGAAGTTTTCCATCCATTGGCTCTGCAATCCAGCATTTCTTTGATCACTTTAGTACGTATGGCTGTTATCACAAATGCTAACAACCAATAATAATGAAAAATATTAATTAGAGTCCTTAAAAATGTTCTGTCTTGTCCATTTTTATATCTAGGGTGGCCGTGGACAGCATGGAATGCCTGGGAAGCCAGGACCAATGGTAGGTTTCAAGTTTGCAAATGAGTTTGGCTGCCACTTTTGGCACCTTAGTGGGGCAGAGCAGGATGAAGCAGGGCATGAGGTTGCTGTGATTCTGTTTTTGTGTTGCTTACTTCAAAAATCTTGTCTAGCAACCCAGTTGTTTCAGTGTAGCTATGGCTTGTATTTATCTTTTTTTTTTTTTTCTAGATGACTCTCTTGTTTAAAAGAATTCAAACTCTCCTTTTCAACATTCTGTAGGACAAACTGTGATTGCTTAACAAGCTCATCTTTTCATTACCATGACACAGTAGTATAGATAGAAAAAGAGGATTTTGTTAAAAAATAGAATTGAAAAACAGTTGCTCTAAAAGTTGTCAACTGTGCATGTTGCAATTTGTGCATTAATAGCTGAATCCAGAGCTGTCACTTTTCTGAAGGAAGTAGATACATTATTAAAATACTCCACCACAGATCCTTAAAGATATCACTTAGAAAAATCATATGAATAATTATTATTGTATTGTTAGTAACAGATGCTGTATGACAAAAAAATACCTTTAATCTCAGAACCACAACATGAGGAGGAACTTCTTTATTGTGAGAGTGACAGAGCCTGGCACAGGCTGCCCAGGGAGGTTGCGGAGTCTCCTTCTCTGGAGATTTTCCAGTCCCATTTGGATCTGTTCCTGTGTGGGCTGCCCTGGGTGACCCTGCTCTGGCAGGGGGGTTGGACTCCATGATCTCCAGAGGTCCCTTCCAGCCCCAAACATTCTATGATCTGTGTGTTATCTAAACTGCAGAATTACAGCTTTGTGTGTCTTGTCTTTTATAGGGTCCACTGGGCATAACTGGCTCTCCAGGTTTTCCAGGTGCTCCTGGTGTAAAGGTAAGAAAATAAAACAAAAAAATATTTTTCATATGGCTAACAACACAGAATTCAAAGATGTGCACTAGACTGCCCAGAATTCAGAGTGACATGTATATGAGTCCCTAAGATTTCACAGGTTGCTGTGCCTTACTCAAGCCCTTGAGACAGAAGGTAGAAATCAGAAGCTAAATACAGCAATTGCAATTCCCAGCAGTTCAGATGCTTTCTGTGCTTCCACTTTTGCTTGGGGTTATGGGTGATTATCATAAACTGTCAGGTCTCCCAAGAGCCCTGCCCCATGATTCAAAGAATAACAAGATGCATTCTTACAAATTAAGAGGAAAAGACGGAATGGAAGCAGTGCCTTCTAAGCCAGAACTCTTTGTGAGATGACCTGGACTGGTAAGCCCCAACAAAGATGTACTGCAGTTCATCCCAATAGAGCAAATGCTGTTTACCACCTTCTGTGGCTCTCTGTGATTGGGCTGAAGTGTAAAACTTCATTGGCTGCAGCATTTTCTCTGTGGGACTTTGCTCTCTTGTTTTTTGAGGAAGTGCTCAATTATTTTTATTTTTCCTATGCTTGAGAATGTGTCTGCAAGCATAGAAAAGACAAGTCATACAGCTTCCTTCTACTGCTTACACTTGCCCTCCACCCAGTTGTTCTTTTTGTTCATTTACACTCTTAAAAGAAGGCTGGAAAAAATGATACAAGAAGGAACTCTCAAATGAGTCTGGTAGCCAAGTTCAGCAGATGTTCTGTGTTGTTGTGAAGCTGGCAACACTCATGAAAGACTTTTCTTGGAAACAAACCTTAAGAAAAGTATTTACATAATGCATACAATGAAATAATAGACCTTTTTACTGCATGTTAGAAAAATGTTTTGATATGGCTAAGCACTACTTAATAAACAAATGTTGGAGAAGCTGTCATTCATCAAAACTTTTGGAAAGGAGGAGCTACCTTTAAATTTGATCATCAGATGATGTAACATTGGAATAGCTGCTTTGAACTCATAAAACCTAAGCAGACTATACAGGGAAGATATGGACTTCATTTACAAAGACATATTAACAACCACAGTTCTAAAAGCCAAATGACCTACATAAAGATACAATTCAAAGGAGATGCCAAGAGGAATTTATTTTTTTTTAATTGGAGCATCCAGTCCAATCCTACAGGGATTTTGCATCTAATATAGTGCTGCAACAGGGAGTTAATCTTGTACTGTGAAAAACACCCAGATATGTTATAGATTTTAAGCCTCAGCTGTTAAGGAGGCTAAAACCAGTCAAATTACAGCTACACACTGGGATTTTAGAGACATGTCTATCCAAAACATTTTGTCTGATATAGTGCTGCTTCTGGAGTGAGTTTCCTTGTCCTTATTTATGTTGAGGAAAAATTGTTTGTACTATGAACATTTACATTCACGTAGAGGTAGTAGAAGCAGAATTAGGTAAGCAAAAATCTATATTTTAGGATAATAAACTATTTCAAAACCTTAATGATTTTACTTTTATAAACTCCATATTCCTCATTAGTTACTTTGTGGCAGTGCCTTTTGGAGCAAAACCATCTCCAGTTGTTTTCTCGTGTGAAATCTTAGGGTGAAGCTGGTCCAACAGGACCTCGTGGCCCTGAAGGGCCTCAAGGACAAAGAGGTGAAACAGGTCCACAGGGCCCAGCTGGATCACAGGGCCTTCCTGTAAGTACATTAAAAGGAATTCCCTAAGTGCTAGGTGAGTGTGTTGCCTCCTTCCAGGGAATTAGAACTCTGCACTCGATGAACGCAGCGTTTTTGCCCAAATTACTGATTTTCCAAGGAAAGGAAAAGTGTCATTCACTTGTTTAGTGCTTCTTTTTGTTGAAAATAACTTTTCATTATTTAATTAAAAATCTTAGAAAACTGAAAGTTGCACAGCTTGCTATAATCTCAGTCCTAGAAGTGCTTTAAAGCTTAAACATAGAAGCTCTTAAAGAGTCACATCCATTTGCATGCTTTGCTACCCAGTATTAGCATTTGCACAGTTAGAGCTTACATTGCTGTATGTATTTAATAGCATTTATTGTCTAGTCTTGTCAAGTGTATAAAACAACTGTCTTCTCCTCCTTTTGTTATCGATACCTTCCTAACTAAAATGAATTTTAATGCTTGGCACCTGATTTTTAGGGTACTGAAGGGACAGATGGTTCTCCAGGTGCTAAAGGCCCTTCTGTAAGTAACCATATTCTGTCGTGAAGAAATGGTGTAAAGTGAATTATTTTCTTATTTTTAGGACATTGCCTTACTGTGCTTGCTGTTCCTTCTATTTGTAGGGATCTCCAGGAACTGGAGGACCCCCTGGCTTACTGGGTCCCCCTGGTTCCCCAGGGCCACAAGGCAGTACTGGTCCTCCTGGTATTCGAGGCCAGCCGGTAAGGATGTGTGTAGGAGTTGTCACACCTTGCAAAGGTGTCACTCTGTGAGACTAAAACACTGATAAGCAGAACAATTCTTCAAAGGCAGGAATAGTATACAAGTTCATATGCTGGGATTTGATCTTGTGAAACTTCTGTGCCCCCAAAATACTGGTTTTGCTTTCTTAGAGGTCAAAGAAAGAAGAGTGTTGATGTAAATGTGGACAAACCATAACAGTTTTCTCCTAAAATGGTCACATTTAAAGTTCTTTCTTAATAGCATCATAACAAACAAGAATGCTAAGGGGAAAGACAAACCATTATTAGCATCCAGTATTGCCTCCAGCTAGTTACTAAACTAGGACATGTGTTTCTGCTTCATAGCACAGTACGGGCTGGTCAAGTCATGTATGCAGAGTTCTAACCTTCATGTGTTTGTTCTCAGGGAGACCCAGGCGTCCCAGGCTTCAAGGGAGAAGCAGGACCCAAAGGTGAACCTGTAAGTCTCCATATGTTTTGTAAGGCAAAAATTAATCAGAAAGGCTTCTATGAGTGTTTTGAATGGATTCTTAACAATTTTCAGGACACTTCTGATGATTGTAATCATGAGAGTAACTATTTTGGATAACAAACCACAGTGAACCTGACCTCACAGTTCTAATTATGAGTGGCAGAGCAGGTCCTTTGGTGTCACAAATCACCTACCCAGCATAGGCCTCACAGGACTCAAGGGCAGAAAAAACAATCAGTGCATCAGCTGGTGTTCCTGTAGAAAATTTATGGTACGAACAGCTAATATTTGTGGAAGATTTTTGAGAATGTGTCTAACTCCATGGTATAACCATGTGAATTTTGGAAGAAAGGTGATTCTGCAGAGTTTGAGTCAATTTGGCTTGGCAAACAAGATTTAGTTTTTCTTTCTCACTAATAAATGATCATGTGTTAACTGTCAAAAATGTAGAGAAGAAGTAAAGGTTTCCAGGCCACTGACTGTCTCCTCCTTTGAGAATTTCTACCAGTCTCACTGAACTTTGAATCCTTTGCAGCTTGTCCAATTGATAAATACAAATTATTGTGTGTAGCAGCACTGTACACCTGAACTGCAGAATTGCACTTATTATATTATCTTATAAACAGTGTAAAATAGAAAAGGTAAATGCTGAAAAGCTGCATTTTTAGTTGATTGAAACCTATATTTTTTCTTCTGTATTTGGAACAATATTTATGATGTCTAGAAGACAGTCTGTTTCAATATGTCTGAGAAGTGGTGAGATTAACAATGAAAAACATTTTACTTTCACTAGGGTCCACAAGGTCTCCAGGGTCCCACTGGCCCCATAGGTGAAGAAGGGAAAAGAGGTCCTCGAGGTGATCCAGGGTCAGTTGGTCCTCCAGGTCCTGTTGGAGAGAGGGTAAGCAATCCAAAGGCATAACACTTCTTTGGGGATGCACTGCTAAGCTGAAAAACCTCTTGACATGAATCTTCTTACAGCTTCATTAGGGGTGTAATCAAATTTGATTCTCCTTGCTTTCAGAAGGGAGCTGCTGAGCATGCATGGATGAATCATGTCTATTTTTGCCACTCTTAAGTGGCAAAACCCCCAAGTTTAAAGTATTGAAATACAAAAATTGTAAGGAATGCCCAAACCGTAAATCTAGTAATTTATTTGCCATCAGTTTTGTAGAAATCAAGATAATCATCTTGTATCTATGACTTTTCCCAGGGTGCTCCTGGAAACCGAGGTTTTCCGGGATCTGATGGTTTGCCTGGGCCGAAGGTAAATGAAGTTAAAGTCTCCATTTTTATTGGGTCATTTGTTGAATTATACAGATATATAAAAATAATTCTTTTTTAAAAGTAACAATAATATAAGTATTAATGCTTTGGAATTCTGTTTGCAAAAATATATCGTTGATAGAAGATACCTGTTGTATTCATCCTTCTCTCATTGTCACCAGTCTGCCTGTTGACCAGTAGCCCAATGGTGTCTTTCTAGGGTGCACAAGGAGAACGTGGTCCAGCAGGTTCTTCTGGTCCTAAAGGAGGTCAGGGAGATCCTGGGCGTCCTGGTGAACCTGGCCTTCCAGGTGCAAGGGTAAGGAGCTAATGCCAGGACACTGCAAATGATGGCATTTTTCATTTTCCAAAGGTAGCAGTATATACTTGGCAGAGTTCAGAAGCTGTTAACACAAAGACAGACTTATTTTGATGAGGCTACTTAATGGGTAAAGTTCAGAATAGCTGTGTTTTTTCCTGCTGATGTGGTATGTGTCTTCATAAAAGGAAAAACAGCTCTTATTAAGACGAGCTAATACAACTGAATGGAGTGTGCTTGTAAAGCCACAGAAAACTGAACTGAAGGCCAAAATAATCTAAGGCCAACCTTAATTACATGAGTGATTGAGAACATGTATAGTTGAGAGGTGCATGTCCTCCAGAGATCTTTTTTGAGGAAAAATATTTGAGAAAAATGCAGAATACCACAGAAGGAGAGAAAGGGAACAGCAAGTATAAGATGTGGTGTGTATCACTGGGTAATGCTGAAATACAGATCAGCCTATGAGCAGCTCAAGAAAAGTAGAAGCAAGAGGAGGGGGAATAGGAAAAGGGAAGATGAAAGACAGGGCAGGATGAAGCTGTGGATTGAAGATGAGGATATGAAGACCTTTGACACAGTTTGTACTGTAGTAGTAACAGCATCTATGAATCTATGAATCTATGAACAGCATATCTTTTGGATTTGTTTACAGTTCTCTGTTCTAGAATTATATGCACAACCTTAACACCAGTTACTCCCACTTTTAGGGTTTGACAGGAAATCCAGGTGTTCAAGGCCCTGAAGGAAAGCTTGGCCCTTTGGTAAGTGACACAAAAATTAGTCCTTTCAGTTAATGCAACAGTAATTAAAAGTTCCAAACTCAATGAAATAACCTTTAATTAATGTTCATTAACTCTTCTTGATTTCTGAAGGTTCATCTGGTCATGAAGGTTTCAGATGCTCACTTCTGGTTCCCAATTCCAAACTTAGTGCAGAGGATGTTCCTTATAGCTTTGTCTTTGTAGCAGTGCCTGTTGTACAGCAGCTGCTGCTATACTTTAAAAATATTTTGATCTAAATATCTTTTTTAACTTTAAGGAAACCATAAGTGATTTGTACATAATGGTTCAGTTACATTAATTGCATAGTATTTAGTTAAATCCAGCAGTATGGCTAACGACACGTCTCCTTTAAAGCCATATTGCATAAAAACTTTAACACCAAAACAGGTTAATGTTATTTTTTCTCTACACAAATATTTTTCAGGGGTAAATAAGTTCATATGACTACACACATTAATAATTTCATGTGGAAAATGCTTTATCTCTGCAGGGTGCACCCGGAGAAGATGGACGCCCAGGGCCAGCCGGTTCAATAGGGATCAGAGGTCAGCCAGGCAGCATGGGCCTTCCTGGTCCAAAGGGTAGTAGTGTGAGTATGGCACCTGGCACCCAACATTTATTTAACTTTAAACACTGACATACACGTTAATGGATGAAAACAGTGTTTAAAAATACTAATTTTTATTTCTGCAAATTAGGGTGATCCTGGAAAACCTGGAGAAGCAGGCAATGCAGGTGTCCCAGGGCAGAGGGTGAGTGTCACTGCCACTTGCAGTGATTATAGACAATTAGGCATTTCTGTTCTATATGTTCACTATATAAGACTTTTTCCTGTGTCATTTAATTTAGGGAGCCCCTGGTAAAGATGGTGAAGTTGGTCCTTCTGGTCCTGTTGGCCCTCCAGTAAGTCAACTTCTAGCACTCTGCTCCATCCATTCCTTACCCTTTCTCCTTCTGTTTTTGTCTGTCTTCATGCTAGCTAATGATTCCCAACAAAGTAACATTGAAAGAAAATGTTTTTCTAGAAAAAAAGGGAAGCTTTGTATTGAAATATATATATGTATATATATATATATTAGTAGTAGTAGTTTAATTCCTTTCACTGGCCATTACAAAAAGTAATGCAAGAAGCAAAATTTCTCCTAGTTCATTTTCCTACCATCTTTGGTTTCAATGGAACTGAGAGTGTTTTCCTGTCAGCATAAAATTTTTGGGAGGAGGATCTTAAAGAAATAGAATACATCTTGATACATCTTTTAGATAGGGTCTGTCTTGGCCTAAGGTGAATAAAATGCATCATGAACAAATATGTAATTGAAAATATACATACTGAAAGAGAAGAAAAATTGTGGAGCTGGCCTATAATCCTCTGCTGTATACTTACTGGTTTCTTCTGTGTAGGGTCTGGCAGGAGAAAGAGGAGAACAAGGCCCTCCAGGTCCTACAGGGTTTCAGGTATGTGGATTTTTGTAAAGAAAGAAATAAACAGCCATGTCTTTATCCACTTAAACTGGAGAAAATCAATCAACTAGTAACAGGTGTAACAAAAAAAAACCCAAAAAACCAACAAAAAAACCCAAAACCAATATAAATATATAAATAATAAATAAAACAATGATTGTTTTGATAATGAAGTATAAATTGTGTCAACCTCTGTTAGAAGCTTTATTTTTAGGGCAGATATGCACATGTCCTATAAGTGGTAAAGAAGGGCTGCCATCTCATTTATAGGGGGAAACCCTTTGCAGTGTTCATGTAACTGTTTTGCTTGGGGCTCTCTGGAGGACTGTACTGACTATAATACTGCATTACTATTCTCAGTCTTAGTTAAATCTGGTTTTACATAACCTTCTGTCATGTTAGTAACACTTTTTTCTTCTTTACAGGGTTTGCCTGGGCCACCAGGTCCTCCAGGTGAGGGAGGGAAGCCAGGTGATCAGGTAATTTCTGTACACTTTGCTTCATGAACTAGTTTTATCCTTTCTCTGTAATTTAATTTCCCACTCTGTTTAGAAATACGTACTGATACAGTCTGCAGGCTGCCTGAGAACTGCTTTTTGGATACAACAATTGCCAGAATCTGGCCATCTTCTTGCACAGATAACATTCAGAACTAGCCATCTACATTCACAATCCTTAGAAATGAAAATGTCTCCCTCTAATTTCCATAACTATATGGCTATGAAGAATACTTTCATTCTAATGGTGAGTTCTGTTCTGCTTAGGGTGTGCCTGGAGATCCTGGAGCTGTTGGTCCATTGGGCCCTAGGGTGAGTATTTTCTGTCAGAGTTGAAGCATATATTCATAACAATTTTATAAGGTTGAAAGTTGATGTACAATACTGACTTCAAAAGTGAATACTTGACCTTCTTCCCTGGTCAAAAAGTGGTTGTAAACATGGATATGTTTTAAAGTGGTTTCTGTAAAACCTACCACCTTTAATGTTTTTGTAGCATGTCAATTGGTGTTGAGTGCTAGCTGCTAAATTATTTCATTTGCAGCTGTGAAATGTCAGTTTTTAGTTTGCTGAGCAACCTGCTATTTCCCCTGCCTTTAAAAAAGAAAAAGCAGGAAGCTGGTTTTTATTTGATCAGTTCTAGAATTGGTTTCCAAGCTCTCCATTCAAATAGCAGTGCTGTATTTAGGGTATGTTTAGGATTCTGTCTACCAGAATGGTACCCTGACTTCCAAACAAGTAATTACTTTCCATTTTGTAGGGAGAACGTGGCAATCCAGGAGAAAGGGGAGAACCAGGTGCAACAGGGATATCAGGTGAAAAGGGAATGGCTGGAGGTCATGGTCCTGATGGTCCAAAGGTGAGCTGAATGGAGATGTGTTTTGCTGTGATGATGTGTTTAGCTTTGTTTTTGTTGTAGGTGTGGTTGGACTCAATGATCTGGGAGGTCCTTTCCAACCAGGATTGTTCTGTGATTCTTTAATGTCTGATTCTGCTCATTTGCATAAACATAATAAAGAGAGCTTCTTTATTTTATTTTATTTTTTTATTGTAAGAGGTATATCTTTCCATTAAAGTATTTTACTTATATAAGGCTCCTAGGAGGACATACAAGTTATTTCAGTATATTGATAACTTGCAAGATACTTAAATGTTGAGAAACCCCATTTTGTATTAATTTATATAGGTCGGAAGTTGACAGGGGTTTTTTTTTTGCCTGTTCTTATCCCCAGTTTGCACTGAGTAATTAGTAATGTATTTGGAAGGACTGCAGTATTAGAACTGAACTTCCTGAGAAACACAGTGGGAAAAGAGAAGTATTTGGTCATGAATAAAGTCCAAATTTAAGAGAAAACTATTACTTGAAACCATACCCCAGAGATATAACACAGGCACAACATGTTCTGCAGCCCAGAGACAAAGATAGTTGTCAGATGAATCGACAAGACCTTGTTCTTTCTTTGTTTCAGGGCAGCCCAGGCCCTAGTGGGACGCCTGGTGATCCAGGGCCACCGGGTCTTCAAGGAATGCCTGGAGAAAGAGGGATTGCTGGGACACCTGGCCCTAAGGGTGACAGAGTAAGGCTGGCTCTTCCTGATGTGCTGAGTACAATCACCTGGCTCTGGGAGTTGTTCTGGAATATGAACTACTCAGCATTCAGTGTCATAACTGAGACTTTCTGGGAATTTTCCACAGGGTGGCATAGGTGAGAAAGGTGCTGAAGGTACAGCTGGTAACGACGGGGCCAGAGTAAGTAAATCTATCAGTCCTTTTAGACCTACTCTCCACACACCAGCTTGTTTATCATGCTGGAGGTACTCAGTTCACAGAGGTAAACACTACTCAACTTGGCAATATTGAGGGTTTAACTTCATTCTTATTCACCCCACCCTTCAAATTCGGTCTTCGAGTCTTTCAAAACTACTGCACACAAAGTTTTGGGATGTCTGTGCCCCTGTGTTTTGGGAGTTAACTCATTAACGGGAGTTAACAGGTCAGTGCAAAGGATTCCATTGACTGCCAGTAGTGTGCTCATTTGGGATTGGGGTAATCTAACTAGAGCAAAAGTCTGAAAAAGGAGGCAGGCAAAGATCAGTAGCCAAACAGCAAACCCACCACCAGTTCTGGCTCTTGGACTGAGGCAGATGCCTCCTTATGTTTGGATTGTGCTGCCCCCAGTATGTCCTGGGATTCATGGGTGAAAATTCTTGCAACTGTATTGAGCCCAGCATGGGCAGTAAGTTGCAGACACTTTTGGAAAGCTCAGAATCTCCTGTGCATCAGTAACACTGTTGGTCTGCTCACATGCAATAAATGTGTACGTGTCAGACACTGCACATGGTTCTGTCTAATAATCCCAGACATACTGGGATTGCTATATATGCATTGACTGTATTTCCTTCACAGAAGCTGTTGGAGTTTTTACATAAATTTGCTCCTGAGAGAGCAAAATAAAGCCAGGGATTTTTAAATCATTGGTCTTATTCATAAATGCTGCATGAAGCAGAGGATCAAGTTAGTTAAGCAAGAGTGAAGGGAGGAAAGTAGGGCTTTTGAAATGTGAGATTTTGGTCACTGTGAGAGGAAATGCAAGTAAACTTTGGATAAAAAAAAGACCTAACAAGATTTCAAAGATGAAGGAGAAAAATGTAAAGGGATGAAAAGATATTTGGAGATAGAAACATATGAGAAGTTTTAAATTGACGCTTTTGAAGCATCACTTTAACTTCCTTTTATCTTAATTTGTTCAAAAGGGTCTTCCTGGTCCAATAGGCCCAATGGGTCCAGCTGGTCCCACTGGTGAAAAGGTAAACACATTTTTGCTCTCAGCTGAAGTTTCTTACTATAACCATACTTCATTGGCACTTTTGCTCCTTATCTAATAAGTTACTTGGGAAATAACCTTTAATTTTATCTTAAGGGTGAACCAGGTCCTCGAGGTCTAGTTGGTCCTCCTGGCTCCCGTGGAAACCCCGTGAGTAAAACATGTTTGTTTTTCACCTTGCAGAAGTTAACAATATCTTAACATTTACCCAAGCTCCAGGTTTTGTCTTACATTTTTTCCCTTTTTATTCCCCATTCTTTGTAGCCAGAATCGTAGTTCTGTCTTGATGCTGTGCACTTGCTAAACTATTGGCAGATAGTTGTTTTAGGGCAATCTTTATGTAGAGTTATCCTCATCTACCTCACTCCTGGAAGTATGACACCACTTTAAATTATTTAAATCTTTTACTAAGCATGCCCTGTACCAGATACTACTGCACATGACTTTGATTAGGAAGTTAGATCCATCATACTGCTTGGAATTGATTATGTGTCTGTCATAAATCAGAACAGCCTTATTTCCAGTATAAATTGGAATAGCTTCCACCCCTCTGGGGAGTGATGGAGCTTGGCAGCATTCAGCCCCATCTTTTCCAAACAAACATTATGTGGAAAGCACAGCTGAGGGAGCTCAGAGCTCATTCTGACCTTGTAGAAGAATACATCTTTGAACTAATTGGGGTTTTTTTTCCAGTCTGATTGCAGTAGTGTGTTGCATAAAATGAGTGCACTTTAGCTAATCCTGTGGTTTTAGTGGTTGCACATGCTGAAAGTTTACATATAGTCTTGAATACATGGCAGATCTTAACATCATAGTTCATTTATTTCATGAGCAGAAGTATAAACACACATATAACAGTCATATAACAGTAAATAGTTCACGAACTTTCTTGTATATTTAACTGGTTTCCATAGGTTTATTCTTTTAGCTGTAAGCAGCTAGATAGATCTATTTTCCTTTCTAGGTTGCTCCTGTGAGCCCTGATATCTTGTCTTTGCAAATGGCATATTCAGTGTGAAG
>JAOEGS010008756.1:5149-15547 GCA_025447755.1 Corythornis vintsioides | reverse complement strand
CCACAGGCACAGAGAGAGGAAAAAAAAAGGGGAAAGGTTTGGTTTCTCTCCTAAAGGGAATTGCTACCCCTTGACAGGTACCCATGTAACACTTCTTCAAATGCTTCCACAAAGAACAGGGCCTTGCAGGTTAACACCTGCCTGAGTAGGGATAAAACCTGAAAGTTGTTTCTAGGATTCTCAAATAACACTGTGTATTTTGTATTGAGAGTGACTCTGCAGTTCTTTCTACTCTGGCAAAAAAACCTTCTGGACTCTTGAGATTCCTGTCATGCACATAGTTAGTAAAAGGCTTTCTCAGTTTTGTTGCTCTCACAAACAGAGTTCATCAAATCACTGATAACAACTTATTGTTGTATTTACTTTATTAGGGGGATATAAGTGGTTATCACTAAGACTTTCAGTTGAGCCCTCCACCAATTTGCTAGAATATTTACAGAACAGTTCCTGCCAACAGCAGTCAGACTACATATTATTCTCAGGCATAACAAAGAGGTAGTGGTAGGCATTCTCCAAAAGGCTTTTTACAAAACAAACTTTCCCACAGTTTCTAGGGCATGCCAGAATGGCAAAAGAAGGGTGCTTCCAGAACACGCCCATGATAAAAAAACTGTAGGGGAGGCTTTTAAATTTGTGCCAGTACTGTTTCTCACAGTTTACCTTCTACATCTTCTGAAGTGTCCTGTCTTCTATTTCCTGCTTCTCCTTATTCCTGAAGATATATCACTGCCTTATCAGAATCTTATTAAGGTAATCACTGGCTGGATTTATGATATAGTCCAACATGGAGATCATTCAGTGCCTCAAAATTGATGTTTTCCTTATTTAATTTAGAGTGATACCTTTAACATATAAATAAGACTTGCCTCCAGAGTGCAAGTAGCCATAGGATTTGTGGCCTGATGACATAAACAACATAATGTGCTTGTCTGGCAGCATATAACCTGTCAACTCACCTAAATAGTCCCTGAGCAGTGGCATCCTGTCCCCCAGATGACTCACAAATGTTGCGGTCTGTGTCTTGATAAAGGCAATGGTCTTTCAGGGCACATAAGAGACGGTAAAGCTGGGTATGGCATATATGAAAATGTTAGTGAGATCTGGCAATACACATCTTGCCATTTTATTCCTAAAACCTGGGTATGTCATGCAAGTCCCTTAATTTATTTCAAGGCAAAACAATCCTACAGGAAGATTTCAGTTAATTTATTCCCAATCTTGAAAACTTCTTTCACGTAGTACTTGCACTACTCACCCAACAGGCTTTCTCTTAAATCTCACAAAGGCAGTGATTGGCTCAACCTTGGAGAAAGGTGGGTCTGGTTTGGAGCCTTCTCAAAGCTTCTTAGAAGAACCCATTCCAGTAGCCCCCTCCCTCACTACCAAAATCCCACCAGACCTAAACTCAATGAACCCAGCTGAAACCAAGACACACTCAAGGGTCACGCATCCTTTGTCACGCTTCCATGAGACAACAGCTGCATTGTTATTGATAAAATCACAGGATGACACAGCATAAGCCTGGCTTATGAAAAAGCTAACCCTACAACTCATCTGGTTCTCTTAGAATGGTGGTGTTGTGTAGATTGCATTTCTGTCTTGGATTTCTCCACACAGAATTTAAAAATAGGTTTGTGATTTGGCATTTAGATGGGTTTTCATTAATATGTTCAGTCTACAACATGGCATCTTCTTTCCTTCTTTCTGCCTGTAAACATACTAGCTTTGTTTTTTGTTTTGTTTGTTTTGGTTTTTTTTGGTCGTCATCCCTGTACAAGGCTGGATAGCCTGAAGCTTTCTACTTCTGGTGGAGGTGAAACATTATATAATTTGGGAAAAGACTCCTACTCCCTGTTGAAAATCTCAGATCTTAGAAATTTCACAGACCCTGTATCCCTTCCCCAGAGCCTTGCTCAGTTCAAGGGAATACCAGGTACCCACAATGGCTCCTTCATTTGTTGTGTATGCAGAGTGCCTGGCAAAAGGGAAGCTGTAGCTGACCATTTACCCTCATGGAAAGCACAAGGAAAATTAGCTCATGAGGCAGCTAAGTCTTGACTTTGTACATTGCAAAGTAGGCTGTCAGGTTGTCAAAACTCTCAAAAATAACTTCATAATGTTTATGTTTTGTTTTGATGACGAAAGGACAGAGGCTAGCAAAATCATACTAATTTGCTTTTTTCTGTCATTGGCTGGTTTCTAATGGCATTTGTCCTGCCACATCTCATGAGACCAGCAGCGTGAACCATTTGTGTACAAGCTCCATGGTCTGATTTTGTCAAGAGTCACCCACACATGCACCCATTTAGATCTGATGTTAAAACTTGCTCTCTTCAGGTGGTCAATCTTTTGTTGTTTTCTGTAATATTGTGGTGGATTTGACCCAGACTGAGTTGAGTTCACTGACTATGCCACTCCCCCAAAATAGGAAGCAGAAGAGGAAGAAAAGTACCCCAAAAACCCCGCAGGTGTTCAGACAAGGAGATTTTAGTATAGCAAGGTGAAAGAAGATTTAATAAAGACTACAGTAGTAGTAATAACAAACCAAGAACAGCAGCACTTCCCCTACTGGTCTGAACTGCTGCCCTTGCCCTTCTATAGTGGGCATAAAGTTGGTAAGGTATCAAATAACCCATTGGCTGGTTTGACTGTCTATCCTGACTATGACCTCCCTCCCAAATTCCGATGAAAATTAACCTGTCCTAGACAAATCCAGGACATTATTCACCTCTTATTCTGCACCATCTGTGTAATGCCCAGCAGAATTAATTAACAATTAATATAATGCAATTTAATTAATTGATCATTCTTACCCAAAATTAAGTACCCCCGTGGTACACATTGGACTTCTCAGTCTTCCTGTATCACCCACCAGGTGTTCACAGTCACTTGAGCAAAAACAATCCTGTGGATAGATTTGCTTTTGCTTGAAGCAAGGTCCACCAGTCCATCTTTCCTAAGACATTCTTCATGTGCACTACAGGGTCATGTGGAAGTTTTGATTGGGCAGGGCCTACTCAATTAGCAGATCCTCTTGTGTTATCTAACCAGGTGGCCTTTGCTAAATATGTGTCCCAATTTTTGAAAGTGCCTTTCCTCCTTGCTAGCCTGACTCTTGGGTACATGAACATTCACATAGTGTACCTTCATCACCAGGTTCTCCACCCGAGCAGCAATATCTTGCCATAATGCAGCAGTCCAGATGGGTTTACCTCTACACTGACAGTTGCTTTGTTTCAACTTCTGTAACCCACTCTCATGAGGCATTTGCCACCATCCATGAGTCAGTGTAGAGATAAAGCATTAGCCACTTTTCCCACTCAACAATGTCTAAAATCATCAGTGTGGCTTTCACCTCTGCATTCACTTTGTCTTTTGGCTGCTTTGATGACTCATTGTGCAGGACTCCACACAGCATTCTTCCACTGTTGATGTTTTCTCACTGTGTGACGGGACCCGTCATTGAACAGGGCATATCTCTTCTTACTATCTGGTAGTTTGTTATATGTTTCTGCTCAGAGCCCCTTTAAAATAATTCATCTTTCAAGTTACATGGTAGAGGTCTGATAATCAGGCTGTAGTCTGAGATGTGCAGCCTCCAGAAACCCACAGTGCCCCAGAAAACCTGTGTTTCCTTTTTACTGGTTGACAGGAAAGTAGCTGTTATCTTGTTGATCAAATCCGTTGAGATCCGGCAACACACATCTTGCCATTTTATTCCTAAAACCTGGATGTCTCATGCAAGTGCCTTAACTTAATTTGTTTCATGGCAAAACAATCCTACAGGAGGATTTCAGTTATTTTATTCCACATCTTGAAAAATTCCTTCACTGTGTTGCCCCAAACAATGATGTTATTGATGTAAAGAACATGTTTCAGAGCTCCACCTTTCTCCAGTGCAGTGTGTCCATGGGAAATGGTGGGGTTGTGTTTCCACACCCAGGGCAGTCATTTCCAGGTGTATTGAATGCCCCTCCAAATGAAAGTAAATTGTGGGCTGCACTCTAGTGTTCTATGAATAGAGTAAAATGAATTAGAAATATCAGTTGTTGAGTACCACTTGTCTGCCTTCAACTCCAGTTCATATAGAAGCTCTAACATGCCCAGTATAGCATCACTCACCAGCAGCCTGACTTCATTCAGGTCATGGTAGTTCACTGTTAGTCTACAATCCCCTTAGATTTTCACAGGGGCCATATGAGGCTGTTGAAAGGGGAGGAAGTTTTGATGATGACCTTCTGGCTCACTAGTTGATGAATCAGCTGCTAGATGGGATCAGGCAATCTTGATTGGTGTGATATGGCCTTCAGTGACCATGGTGGCTGCCATTGGCTCCTGCTGATCTTTAACCCTCATCAGCCCCAGTGCAGAAGGGTTCTCCAAGAGTCTAAACAAGGCAGTTATACCAAAGCCCAACCAGTATCCTCTGTGTCCCTGAGGTACCCTCTCTTGATAGCTGTCTGGAGAGGCAGTGTAACCATGCTAGATTTAGGAAACATAAACTGATAGATGGACATATAAGTAGAAGCTGGTGTAATGCTGAGGATCTCCACAACAATAATCCGTCACCTTTTTACTGTCCTTTTTCTCAAAATGTGTGATGGGTCATTCCTATGATCTCATTCTTAGATAACCTGCAGGTTTCCCTAAAAATTTTTTGAATCTTTTGGCTTTAGTAACTGTGCTAGTTTTGCAAATCTAGTTTTGTACCAAGACAAGAAATAATTTTTTGTCAAGCATCATTCTGTCTACTTTGTAATATTCCAGTGGTGAAAGAGTGCCCACATAACTTTGATTTTCAGGAGTGTTGGGAAAAATGGGGGAAATAACTCTTTGTCTAGGTGATCCTGCTCTGGTACGGGGGTTGGACTAGATGATCTTCTAGGTTCCTTCCAACCCCTAACATTCTGTGATTCTGTAACATTCTGTAACTCCTGTAGATCCTGATACTCAAAAGATCAGGTAAGGCTGCTTAGTGTAATGGGTAAAAAATATGAAGTCTATGAAATGTATACTGCAGCTGGGCACTTTTTTGCATGTGTGCTTACCTTACCACCTTGGGTGATTAATTGCACATTTTTTTTTCATTTAGAATTTTTTATTTTTTAGTTTAGTTTTTTTTTTTTCATTTAAAAACTGAAGTAGCCATCATAGACTTTGGAATTATGTGCTAGGAAGGTGTAGTCCCAAAACATCACATCCATAAAAAGCTCATGGACTGGCTCATGGGATCCGTCTCTTCTTTGAACACAATGGTGTCTCCACCATGGATCCTTTGGTGTGCCTTCAAGGAAGGGTCTGTAGTCCTTGGGCATGTTCCCTCAGCCTTTTGGCACCCCTCAGCTCTCTTGAAGTCATCCTCCCAAAATGTGTTCGGCTTGTTCTGCATCCTGATGAAGTGAATGATGCCACTCTGGCCCCAGCTCTTTAATTGCTTTCTATTAACATATAAACTTTCATTAATCATCCAAATAGCTCTTATTAAATAATGCTTTATCAGTTCCATAATGATGATTTAATGAACTATATATATTTAATGTATGTATTTTTATAAACGCATATATGTAATTTTAATAATTACTGTATCTACAAATATACACATTTTTTATACTCCTTTATACATATTTATTTATATATATGCATATATTAGATACAAATATATGTGGTTTTACATCTGATCTCTTCCTGGCTCAGAGGAGAAAGCACTAATCACAGAGCTGCCTCAGAACATGTGAGTGTGCGTCAAGAAATGGCCATCAGCCAATCCTAGTACAGTATGAAAACAGGTGGGTTATTGTGTTTAGCTAAAGGTGTCATAAAGCGTATGAAAACATAAGATTTTCCTGTAACTGGTCTGGTACTGTGAGTCCCTTTACACTACGTGGTGACCATATTCCAGCTCCCTGAATTAGTTGTTGATTTTGTGGAACTTGCCAGATGCACAGGATGTCCTCACGTTTTTTGTTGGTGGTGGTTGTTTTGGGTTTTTTATTTTACTTTGCTTTGTTTTGTTTATTTTCAATTTTTTAGATTTTTTTTTTTTCAAGTGTGGAACAAGCAGAAAAAATAGAGAAGGAACTGTTGCAAGTCAGAAACATCTTTCTCACATGCTCTAAAGCCTTTGAAAAAAAATGGGTTATAGAGAATGAAACTGCCTCCAGGCAGCTTCAAGTTTTAGTATTGGCACTTACATAACTGATCATATTAGGCCCTACTGAATTTGGCAGCTATGTAGGGGTTATGTTTTTCATATGGCTGAACTATTCTTGAACAATTTCTCCAATGTTTTGAGCACAAACAGGCTTTTCTTCAACATCAAGAATTCAAGTTTCCTCTCTCTCTCACAGTTTCAAGCCCTCTCCTTTCCTCCCAACAACAAATGAATTATTGTGGCGACAGTTGTGGTGGAGTGGATTCTGTGTTAACAAAAAGAAAATAATAAAAATTTCTAATAGCATGATATTGCTAAGAATGGGGAAGTAGAAAGACATAAAACCACTGTTGGCTGGGTCGCAACCCAGACAATTGTGCCACAGAAGGAACACAAAAGGCTGTTGCCCCTGTGCTCACACACCATGCCAACCAGCAATAACCATGGTCTCTGATGATTAGCAATGCTCCAAACAGCTGAAATCCCTGACAGGGTGGAGGGAATATTGAGGGGTACTCGCCAGCAGAAAGCATGGAAATGGCTGCTCTGTGCCTGGGAGCAGGGGTCAAGTGCCTCTGCCCTCCCTGCACAGCAGCTTGGTTCAAGCCTTCAGGGGATGGAAAACCTTCCTTTTCCATACATCCCAGGATACAACAGGCATCAGAGAGGAAGGGGGGAAGATACCCATGATGTGTTGTGAGTGGCTGTATATAATAAACCCACCTTTTGACTACCTTTTGAGTTGATCTCTAAGCTTCTGTAGCTCTCACTAAGGGAGCAGCTCAGAAACAAGCAAGGGTTTTCTGAAATTCTGAAAAAACAAAACCCATAACTATAGTTACTGCTTAAGAGAGGAATCTTTTGCTAAAAAATGTACTCTGTAGCTATTTTAGGAGAAATAGGGAAAGTGGTACATATATTTTCTGAAACAACATAATCCAAATACTCAAAATATTTTTTTCTTTTTTTTTTTTTAATTTGAGATACTATCAGGAATACAGTTTGGGAGAGCAATATTACAGAAGTTAGTCAGTCACACTTTCTGAATTGGTCTGTGAGATAATAAAAACTGAAAAAAAGCATATATTATATGACCATTAACACGAAGAATAAAAATGTGATAACCCCACCTGGGATTTCCTCTCAGATTTTTTAATTCTATTGTTTCACTACCCAAGCATGCATGAATTAAATTTTTGGATGTTGCATTTTATATATCTATGAATTTTGGTTATAGTCAATCTGCATTTTCTGATTTATTGGATTTTTATATTCCATGCTAGATTTATTATGGCTGCTTTTGTTAACCTAATAGTCAAATATAATATAACATTAATTTAAATGTGATTACTTTACTTTTTGCATTCATGCTAACAGAAATATTTTTTTAGTCTTTCTAGGAGTACAAGACACCACACTACTTTTGAACCTATAGAAAACCTATTTCAACCATTTTACATGATTGGTTTCTCAACTTCCCTAAAATGCTGGAGAATGAGGACTGCAACTGTTTATTAAGTACAAATGAACTTGGGACTGTCTGTGAGGAGAAACATAAATACTGTGGCAACACTCTGTGCCATTTGCTATTTTAAAGTCAGCCTCCAAACAGATCTTAAAGAGCTATAGTACATTGAAACCCCAGCCTAGCTTGTCTTCAAATCCCTATCTTAGCTTGTGGGTTACCACAGAGATAGCCCTGTATCAAATTGTCTTCCACACAAACAATATTTTGCTTTAACCCTATGTACAAAAGTAATGTAGAGATGCAAAAGCAACAGCACTGAAACAGTGGTATATTAGATGATTATCAGAGATATTAGGCTAGCCAGGATACTTAAGACAAGATTAGCAGGTGTTTATGTATATTTGAAAATCAGACTACAAATGAGGAAGAAATAAGCACAGCAGCTTTAAAAAACATATGAATGCAAAATGAATTCAGGGGGACACTTCCTAAAAATGCCCTGTGCAATTGTGCTTAAGTAAAACTGTTCCTGTTGAATAGTGAATATTTCCCATGGGACATTCTAGCAGGATGATGTAAAGTAGTTCGGGTGTGGGCGGCCATACCATGAAGCACAGGAAATAGTTGAAATCTTTTGATATGTTTATAATGCTAGAGTAAATGGGAAATGGCTAAAGCTGAGGTTGTCAAACACTTTGCAGTAATTTTTTTCTGGCAAATGGTTGCTTTTCACTGTCAACATTTCTCTGAAACTGCATACACAAGCAAGGTATGTGGGCATGTTCTGCAGCTGGTTCTTAGGGTATGTTCTTAAAAGCAAGTTGGTTTCAATGTGAAAATTTTGCTTTGTTATTCTTCATCTGCCCTATGAGGCTCCTGAGTACTCCACATGCACTTCAACTGTTTAGATATGATGTCTTTTTATTTTAACTGTTGGGGTTTGAATGTTCTTTACTGTACAGACAGCAACACCAGACATAAAACTGGGGGGGCATTTATCTTCCTTTTTTTTTTTTTTTTTTTTGTTGTAAAACTGTTCTAAACCACAGAAAACAGACCAGAAGATTTTCTCTCCCTCCCTTTTTCCTCTCATTCTCATCTTCTTTCTTTCTCTCTGTCTTTTCCCTTTTTCTTTTATTTTTCACGTAGAAAGACAGCATTCCCTTCTGGATACATTGGCACAGGTAGGTTTCTGCCTGCCTCTCCTCTATACCTGGGAGTCTAGTTGCCAAAAAGGGTCTTTGGAGTTTTTGGTAGAGAGAGTAATTCAAAGCTGTTCAGAAAGGCTCAGGATGGAACATGGCAACAGAAGATTAAAAACATGGAGACCCCGATCTGGGAAAATGTCTTAATTCAGTCCACTCTCATCTACTTCTGAAATCAGTAAACCTGAATCCAAAGCTTAAAGTTGTTTGGATTTCACACTTCAAACTGAAGCAAGCTGGTAGGTTTTTTGTGTGTTTTGATTTTTTTTGACTGTTTATTTTTCATTTTTGTCTGATCATAAAGAGAAAAACAAAAAACAAACAAACAAAACAACAACAACAACAAAAAACAAACAAAAAACACTGATGGAAGAGGAAAGCCTGACCAAAAACGATTAAGTCAGGCAAGTATGTATAAGAAAAAAAGGAGCAGTAAGGAAAGTACATATAAGAAATATAAATACTAGAAACCTCTTTGATAAATGTTAAGTTTAAGAGAGCTTGTGCAACACACAATTTAAGCTTAAATCTGGTATTGAATACACAGGAAGAGTTATTAGGTTGAATGACATAAAACTTATTTTATATCAAACAAGCATTTTGACACCCCAAATTATAAATTCCTGTAAATGTCTCTGCTACCTGTAGTTTAACATCTTCCTTATCCCTTTCTAAATTTAAATTAGAAGCAAGCCACTCCTCATTGATTCAAATAAATATGATTGTTGTGGTTGTGAGATAAAAATATGTATTTTTGGGAATAAGAAAAATGGGGAAAAGGTACTACTTTAGGACTTGAAAATCTAGGAAAAAGAGATGTTTGTTCAAAAATTAGAATGGAAATCTGTAAAATGATTTATCATTTATCTATCTTTAAAACTATGTTAAGGCTTTTTCAAAGCATTTAAGGAAGCACTACTCATTTCACACAAAAGGTACATTCTTTGGCCCAAAAGCAAGACAAGAAAATGTTTTCTCTTTACTAGGAAAAGCCATCATCAAAGCCTGTTTTTATCTATTCAAGAAGTTAAATATATGTGAATTTATAGTCCTATCAAAGGTAGGGTAAATGTCATTTATAGAATAGACAATCCCATACAGAACCTCTTATAAGAACTTTTTTTTTCACAGAGCTCATAAAGTGACTGTAATCTTGCCCATAACATGCAGCAGCCTTCCATATGAATGTAGCAGGTAATGAGGTTAATTCATCATTCTGACCTCTATGGATTACTTACTAGTAATGACACCATAAGCGGGAGGTATAAATCATATATGAACATTCATTATTTGTCACAGGTCTTCATTTTGAATAGGTTCTGGCTTGTTGTATGTAACGTACTGAAATCTTAGGTGTGCCTTAGAGAAAAATACTGCCAGTCCCACTTGACTACTACACATTACAGAAGAATTATTTATTGAAAAAATGTACTTACACTTTGGAAGAATGTATATCATGGCTGAAACAATGTACTTTAAAAAAGTGGGAAAACTGGCCAATGCTCTATCTTTACACCGACTCATGGATGGTAGCCAATGCTTTGTGGGGATGGCTAAACCAATGGAAGCAGAAT
>JAOEGS010008755.1:52137-63584 GCA_025447755.1 Corythornis vintsioides | reverse complement strand
AGACAGTATCAAAAGCCTTGCTGAAGTCAAGGAATACCACATCCACTGCCCTCCCCTCATCTATCCAACTACTTGTGCCATCATAAAAGGCTATCAGATTATTCGAGCATGATTTCCCTTACAGAATCCATGTTGACTACTTGTGATAGGCCTCCTTTCTTCCACATGCTTAGAGATGGTGGCAAGGACAAGCTGTTCTATCACCTTTCCAGGGATGGAGGTGAGGCTGACCTGCCTATAGTTACCCAGGTCCTCCTTTTTGCCCTTTTTGAAGACTGGGACAACACTGGCCTTTCTCCAGTCCTCAGACACCTCTCCTATTCTCCAGGACCTTTCAAAAATGATGGAGAGTGGCCTGGCAATAACCTCTGCCATCTCCCTCTTTACTCATGGGTGTATCCCATCAGGGCCCATAGACTTGTGGATGTCTAGTTTCCTTAACTGATCTCTAACCCAAGCCTCTTCAACTGAGGTAAAAACTTCCTTTCTCCAGAATTCCTCTGTAGTCTTGGAGACCTGGGACTTCTGGTAGCTGACCTTAGTAGTAAAGACCGAGGCAAAGGTGGCATTTAGTAACTCAGCCTTCTCTCTGTCCTCGGTCACCAGGACACCCTCTTCATTCAGCAGTGGGCCCACATTACCTCTAGACTTCCTTTTGCTTCCAATATACTTGAAGAAGCAAAAGTTGGACTTGTTGTCCTTAACCTCTGTGACAGCTTTAGTTCAAGGGAGGCCTTAGTTTTCTTTGTTGCATCCCTGCATCCTTTGACACCCTCCTTGTATTCTTCCCAAGAGGCCTGTCCCTCCTTCCATGTTTTATATATTTTCTTCTTCTGCTCCTGTTTATCTAGTAGCTCCCTGTTCAACCATGCAGATCACCTAACTCTCTTACTAGAATTTGTGCTCTTTGGGATGCACTGATCTTGAGCCTGGAGGAAATGGTGTTTGAATGGTGGTTTTTTTCCAAAACCAAAAATAGTATGCTGCCTATGCTGAGAACTTAAAGGTAGCTATTAGAGTTTGAAAGGAGTGAAATGTATGGTACATTTCAACTCCCTTTTTTTTATTCATTTGAAATGGTTTTAACTGTTGTGGTCAATGGCTGTCAGCTCTGGGACTGTGTGGCTCCTTTTAGATCTGTTGGAAACAATTTCACTAATGAAACAAGGCTAAACTTCTTTCAGTGTTGTTTGAAAGGTTGTTAGATCTGGCATACTGCTGTGGGTCTTTTGTGCATTCTTCTCAGTGGCAGCCATACCATTTTCAATACAGTTTGATAAACTGCTGGTTGAAACTGTTGTTTGGCATCACTGTCAATTTTGAGGTTAATTTTCTAGTGCCAGAGAAACTGTAGCTATCATTGAAAGTGTTTCAAAATTAGACTTCAAAAATAACATTGAATAAGCTTGTGAGAATCTTCTGTGAATGCAACACTATTAATCCTACTTTATGTAAACCATTTTTACTGCATTTTAACATCTTCTAATTTATAACACAGTTATATATCTTCTGTAGGATTACTTAGGATTTAAATAGAATTAGTCCAATGTTGATGGAGCCCAACTTTTCAGAGTTATTTTTGTGTATCTGTTCCAAGTTACCAGTTTGCTTAATAAATCGTTTCTGAGGTGGAGCCATTACATTTTAGGTTCAAAGTTCTGCATTGTCACAGAAATCAATCCAGGGGACACACTAATACTCTGAAAAAGCACAACAGCAGTGTGTTCAACCCCATTCTTGTGAATGCTGTGTTTAATGAAGTTGTTTGCAGTAAAGCATGCTGAATTTCCCATTCTCCAAAGGTACTGTAGACTGTAGCTCACAGTAGAATCAAATAGGTTATACCTCATTATGACATTAATGGTGTATAGGCTATGGGTTGCTGATTCTTTCATAGGTGACGCTGTCTTGAAAAGTAGCTGCATCCTTTCATCAAAGCCTCACCTTCACCAGCGTCACCACCCTTCTAAAGAACACCTTGAACAAGTGTTCCTAGGTATTCTCAAAATCTCTTCCACTTCCCCCTCTCATACACAGTGTACTAGTTAAGTCCCTCTTTGGTTCCCTTTTTTAAAGAATAAAAAAAACCTAAACAAAACAAAAAATACACAAAAAAAAAACCCGCACAGAAAAACCCACTCAAACACCACCTGTTCAACTGATGTATTTCTTACAGTCCAGGTTTTCTCATTCTTTTCTTCTGGACATTGTTCTTCTATAAATCAAAGTGGGTCAGGAACCTACTTTGCAATTTCATGTGGCAGAGCTTTTCATCCCTTGCCCCCATAAGTACATTCTGTAGTCAAGGGAAGTCTTGAAGAGTTTTATCCTATATCTGCATCAAGATTGATGTTGATGGTGCAGTCAGTCATACTGTATTTTACTTTGATTACAAGCCTGGAGTTACATTTATTTGGTCTTTCAGACCTTTCCGTTTAGCTTTGAATTAAAATGCCATTGACAGATGTAGTGCTTTATTGTTTATTTTGTTGACAATTCTTTTGCAATATAGAATAAGTAGATTCCAGTTTATTGGAAAGAAGTTGATAAATTGCAGCCAGTGCAAATTAATGATTAAAGGATAACAGACAGTTTAGAGATATTTGAAGAATGTTAACAGCAAGGAAGGAGTTAAGTAAAAAAGAGTAAAACTAGACATTTTTTGATTAATTTAAAGGAAGAGAAATTTAGGCTATCTGATAAAACTTTTACATGATAATTATTGCATTATGAATTTGTTTCTGAAAGGAAGTGGTGAGCACGTAGTTTCTTGAAATGGAAGGACCCAAGAGTAGACAAATAGAAAATGCATGCAGAAAAAATTGAGCAGCTGCAGAGAAACCACAATATGGGTCTCTTCTATTCCTGTCTTCCATGGATTTGAAACAAAGATGAACTTAGGTTTTCCTGAAACATTCAGAATATGTACTACAAAATAGCCATGATTAAATAGCATATTCCTTTAGCCATGTATCTAGATTGAATGTATATTAAATGGCTAAGAATATGTATATTTTAAAATTTTGTTTAATATAGCTTTAATGATAGAGCAAATCAGTGAACAAAGCAATTAACATAAGTTAGTTTCTTTCTAGCCTTGTTGTTATCAGTAGCTAACATCTTCCAATGTCCATATCAGATTGTCAAGGCTGCAAGTTTAGAAGCATATTTATGACACTTCCTATGTTCATATGGTTTGGAGGCCACTCTTCCACCACTGGTCACAGTAGTAATATGTATTTAATGAGAAGAGGGCAAAGACTGTATCTGGTGTGTAGCTTAATTTCATTTTTATGGCTTTCAGAAGGTTGTATTGAGACAGTCTTCATGTTGTGAGGGGTTCATAGGCATTAGAGTGAACTTATTTTAGGGTTTACATATGTGGGGAGGAAAAGACAGTATTCCTTTCCAGCCTAGCATTTTTGTTAATAGTTGCTTCTGTGTTTGAAGTTATTTGAGAGAAATAACTACAGTGTAATAGATGAGAGAATTGTTCTTACATAAGGGTGTGGGAAGGAAACAGAAACAAAAATTCACCTCTGGCAATTTACCTTTGGGAAGAAACTGAAAGAGAAAGCATGACAAAATACAACGTAGGCATTTTATGAAATAGTGATTCTCTGAAGCCTACATGTTCTGTAATCAATGTAATCAGATCACCACAAAACACTGACCAGAAATAAAATTCTAGACTGTATATTGCAAGGGTGGTAGACAGAAAAAGTATAGGATGAGAAGGATGCAGCATATAAAAAATGTTACAGTAAAAGCATTCAGTCTGATGCTACCCCCTTCCATGGATTTCCAGTGTTGTCAGTTGACCAGTGGGAGAAGTTCATAAAACCAAAGAAGAAATGTTTCTACAGATCAGTAAAATGTGAAAAAAATAATCATAATTAGTTATAGGCAACAAACCTTCTGAAGTAGAAATGTCCTGGAGTGACACTGAATCCAGCAGCGTTTGAAGGCCTTAAGTGTCTCACAGGACCAGGTTTTCTAAGTGTCTCATAGGACCAGGTATGCTAATATGATTTAGCATAAACTTGCTTCCGTTAATTTCAGAGAGATTGGTATTAATTTATAGGTGGAACATGAGTGCCTTAGGTAACTGTGAGCTGAATGGGTCAATGAGAGGGGGGTGACTACGTGCGTGGTAGAATGTGTATTTTTTTGCTAGATTAGCTGCTTGCAAAATCCTTCTGTGCTGATGTTCTGTGCTGAAGAATGTGTATAATCTAATAGCTAAATGCTCAAGCTGCATCAGAAGTAATATTAGTGGTTAAAAGAGGTTCTCCTTTATAAATCATTGATTTTGGTGAGAAGCTACTTTAAAGGGAACTTAAAAAATTATGTATGCTTAAAGTATGCTCCTACTCTGTGGATATAGTGAAGCAAGCTCTGAAAGTGCTGTATGCTGTTGGCTGAGATCTGAGAGATTCTCTGTTGATAATATCCTGTAGCTGCCTGAAAATAGATAGAAAAATATTTCATAATTTTATAGTGAGAAGAGGATGAAAGGCAAAGACTAAGGTAGTGTATTTTCCTTAGTCTCCTCATCACATAGACCTGGGAGTAACAGACAGAGGCTGATGCTGGCAATAGCTACAAGTACTTTGAGCAGTGACTGCTGGGTTTTTTTCTTCCTGTTTCATTTGTTTTGGGTTGTTTTTCATTTGTTTCTCTTCTTGACTGTGTTCTTTTTGCAAGACTCTTCCTCTCTGTGCCTGAACTTATCTTTCCAAACCCTTTCTTGCCAAAACAGCAGCCTGGGTATTCAGGTAACATTTTAGAGGTGCATAATCCCATATAGGCAAGTTGACGTACTCAGAAAATCTCTCAATCTGCTTTTTTGCTATTTGCACATTATTAGCCCATTTCTTTAGTTATTTGTCTACCGCATTTGTATTACATAACTCCAAGAATAGAGTTCAGCTCTTGACTGATTCCTAACAGCAATGGTTCAAGCCATCATTATCCTTTATTAACTTCGTAGATACGATTATGCAGTTGTGTTACAGGCTGTACATTTTAACAGTATTTGTCACATTTTCAAAAAGCAAAAGAGACTATAGGCTTTAATTAGAATAAAATACATTGTTGTGATTTATATTGCTTTCTTTCTCAGTGCTCAACCCAAGAGTTCTTTATGATAGTCAGCACCTTGTCTCGTCTGGACTTGGAAATTCAAGCTCTTGTTCCAATCATACATTCTCATGTGAAAACTCCTCTATTACATAATGCACTGTTGGAAATCCCAGAACTTCTCTCCCCAGTAAAACATTATTTAAAGATCCTTAATGAAGAAGCAGCTAGGTAAGTAGTGAAAATAGATAAATCTTCAGGAAGCCTATGGGGCTTCCTGACTAAACATACTCAGTTATGCAAATTATGCATCTTGTTTTAATACACCTTAGTTTTATATTATTTTTGTTATACTTACGTATGTACAGATTGCTTATAGTGAAGACAGAAGTTGCTGGGTTTTGCAGCTTATATTCTTTTTTAAAAAATCTAAACTAAGTGAGCAAGTATTTTGCCTAGTGGGTGTCTGCCTCAGGCTGAGTAATTTTTTGAAGGTTATTTAGCTGTTTTGGGGAAAAAATATAGAACAAAATATGTTTTGCTCATGTTCAATTTGTTTAACAACTTTTAAATTATTTTTTTAAATAGATAAGTTACTCTTTTTGAAGGGAGACTTGACATTGCCAGAGTGGCTTCTCTGCTGTCAAGAATATGCCTTTTACTTTTTTGGTGAATATTCATGGAAGCTTTGAGAGCCCCTCCTCCTTTTTAAAAAATATTTTTACATACTCACTAATATCAGAGAATATGAACATTAATAGCTCTGAAGATTGTATGTAGCCTGTGTGATTTGTATTCCATCGGAGCATTACTGGGGATAGTGTCCTGTTCATAGACTCCCTCTAGAGAATAACTAAATGAGCGCATACATCAGGCTTCTGATTGTGATCAAGCTTTTCTGTGCAATTGCAATCTTGGAGAAGTGTGAAGAAAGTATGAAAGTTATCTGCTCTTTTTTGTCTTATTTTTTCCTTTGTTGGTTCAAGAAAAAAAAAAAAAAGGAAGACAAAGAAAGAAGATGCTAATTTGGAATTAATACTCACTAAAAGGGATAATATCTTCAAATAATTTGTTGTGTACTGTTTTTTCTGAATAACTTAAATTGTTATCCCCAGATCCTGGCTTTAATCACAGGAAGAAGGCAGCAGGAGACTTAAGATACAGATCAGTAAACAAGCACATAAGTGCTCAGTAAGGGAGGGACATGTGAAAAGCTCTCAGGAGACAGGATTTCAGAGGTATACATTGTGGTCAGGAAAAGAACTCAAAATTAGTGTTCAGTGTAGTGTTTCTGAACATTAAAAAATTATGAACAGAAAATTAGTATTACCACACTTATGTTCAGGTCATCCTAAACTTTCCTCCTATGAACAAGTTTCATTTAACTTTAAGCATTTTTCTCATGTAATATTGTGAGATACAATTGACTGTGATATACTTAGAGATTCTTTAACGGAAATTGTGGTACATAGTTGGATGAGTAGTTTTACTGGGGCAGCAGTCAACCTGTTATTTCCAAAACAAACTAAAATGAAACATCCAAATTATTTATAAAATCTTTTTTATCTTTCTCCAGCTGTGATTTGAAATTGAAGAAAATTAAGAATTAAAGCCTAGAACTTACTTTATTTGCATCTGAATTAGAGACAGATGCAAGGTGAATAAATTTAGATGCTGAGAAGAGTAGAAGTATTCAATAGACCTGTTTTACAGGTGGGATTATGAGATTTCTACTGGTGCATTTATAGTTGTGACAGGTTATGACAAAACAGACTGTATCTTAATTATACCAGATTTACTTTAGGTAGGTATAAAATATGGATTTTCTTTTTTCTTCTGTCACTGTGTTGATAATGGCTAGAATAGTAAATAAAAATGTTATAATAGTATAAGATGATCTGCAGAATGCATATATTTAATTTGCATTTATTCATAGAATCATAGAATGCTTTGGGTCAGGAGGAGCCTTCAAGATCATCCAGTTATAACTCCTCTGCCACAGGCCAGGACACCTCCCACTAGACCAGGCTGCTCAAAGCCTCATCCAGCCTGGTCTTGACCACATCCAGGATGAAGCATCCACAGCTTCCCAGACCAACCTGTTCCAGTGTCTCACTACCCTCACAGTGAAGAACTTTTTCTTCATTTCTAATCTCAATCTACCCAGTTCCAGTTTGAAGCCATTATCCCTCATCCTATCACTACAAGCCCTTGTAAACAGTCCCTTCTCAGCTTTCCTATAGTCTCTCTTCAGATACTGGAAGGCCACAGTAAGGTCTCTGCAGAGTCTTCTCTTTTCCAAGTTGAACAACCCCAACGCTCTTATTCAAGATGACTGAAATAAACTTCCTTTTGGCCGTTATGCATCTCAACCTTGTGTGGCAATATTATTGTACTAAAAAACCTGTAATGGAAATTATGGTGACTCACATGTGCATGCACACACTCTTGTGCACATGTATGTATACTGCATCATGTGTTAATTTTGTTATGTGGTGTGGATAAATCCTGTAGTGGTTTTCAGAAGTAATCCCTCTGCTTCAGGGGTGTTTCAGATTTTTTTTTTTTTAAACTGTCATTTTTAACATTTTTGATAGGCATCACATAGCAATGACAGTCTTCACAATCAGCTGCTGGCTACTAGTGATCTCTCTTTTTTCCTTCCATTCCCATGGAAACAGGTCTAATTAGCATAAAATAATTTCTAAAAATTGGTATTGTATTTTAAAAAGGCATCTTTACTGTCCCTTATATAATAACCGCATACATGTAATGCAAAACCAAGCTGCAGGATGCACATTCAGAAATGACAAAAAAAAAAAAAAAAGTGGTCATCAGTGTTTGTTAGAAGAATGAGCATGATATGATAGAATAGAAAGGAACAGGAATAGATTTGGTTTAAATGCACTGGAGGAGGTGGAGTACCTTGGTGTAGCCTCTTAGAGGTCATTACAAAGTGCATTTGTGTTTGTGTAGTGTGTGTGGCAGCTTTCGGTAGATGTGCTGTACAGTGACAAAGTGACAGAAAAGCTGTATTTAGAAGGAAATAAAGCTAGTGTTAAAACAAATGAGAATAATAAAATTATGGACACACCCAATAGAGCATCTTTGGTTTTACTGTTATTTTATCTTATGCTTCTTATGACTAGGACTGGAGATAAAACCCAGTTGTTCAAGGACCTCACAGACTTCCCTGTCATCAGAAAGAAAAAGGAGGAGATCCAGGATGTGCTTTCTAAAATCCAACTGCATCTTCCAGACATTCGTAAACAGATTAAGAATCCTTCTGCAGAGTATGTTACAGTTTCTGGTGAAGAGGTAATATGGCATCTGTTATGTATGACTGTACCCTTGCTTGTGTAGAAAACAGCATCAAAGTTAGGCTTAACTAGAACTCTTTTCATTTAGTATGATAGTTGATGAGGTCATTGACTCATCTTGATTATAATCTTTTGTATCATTTTAAAGAACAGTTTTGTGACCATGTCACTTTTTTATTTGTTAAATCATTTAGTGATTTAAATAATCAAAACACATTAGTGCAGATGAATTTGGTTCAGTAATGCTTTGCTTTTCTGTATGTGTAAAAATGCATCATTTCAAGGTTAATTATATGGCTGTTAAATGCCGAAATAGTCTGAAAGAACCAGTAAGCACAGCATTAGGTTAATTTGAAGAATGGTAAAATGATTTGCAAGTACTGATTAAGACTGTAATTTGAAAGATGGGAGGTAAGAGAAACAGTATTTAAGACTGATAAATTTTATTTTAATTCTTGGAAATGGTGATTGTGGACTGGTTCTTTTGTTTGCTAGAAGATGTACAAGTGTGGGCAGTCCACGCTCCAAGAAGTTAGAAGGTCAGTGTGGAAAAAAACCAAACCAAAACAAAAAAGGAGATGACAGATCCTGTCAGATTTGTTGGGTAACTAAAGACAGCAGTAGGGTAGCATTGTCCTTTGGGAACTGAAAGTAGGAAGCCTAGGAGAAACTTCTAGAAAATTTGGAAACGAGTTAGGTTACTGTGTAAGAGTTGGGAGTAGAGAGATGGATCAGTCAAGACAGGAAGAGAGGGAGCTGGAAGCAGCTTCCCATCACATTGAGGACTTAGGAATCTGAGAAAGACCCAAGAGACACAGCAAGGAGCCAACAAGCAATGCTGGAAGTGAGAGAGAACATGAGAAGGGCTGAATTGCAGCATTTGCTGTTGGGTGGATATTTCTCTTTATGGTGAATCTGAGAAAAGGAAACTTGGCTAGCAGTTGGGTAGGCTGTCAGCATGGGTGCTGAAGTACAAGAGGAAATATGTGTTTTGAGTTTGTATGAAGAAGGGAAGAACCATTATTTGAAAAGTTTCTCTTAAAGGCTGGAGTAAGAGGTAGATGGTGGCACATGTGAAGCAAAAGAGAAGAGAATTGATAAAACAGAGGAGAGCATCTGAGGAAGTACAGATGTGAACTGGACTGGAGGGTTTCAGAAACTCCCAGTCCCTACACATATGTTAGGATTGGCCTTTGTAGTAGGGTATGGCTCAGAAACTGTTGCAGGCAGAGAGGTCTATCTTGGTATTATGGTCTGTCCAGTTCCCAATACAACCAAAGACTCCAGGCAATCCTTTAAGACACAAATGAGGTCAGATGTCACTTCGCAGTCAATGGCACTTTAATAGTGCTCTTACAACTTAGTGAAAGAGAAAGGAAAAGAAGAAAGCAAAGTCGGAAAAAAGAAGAGGGATTGATTAGCATACCAGCCACACGTTCCACCGGGATCCCATTGGCCAGACTCTACGGGTGGGAGAAGCTTCTGTCTCTCAGTCCACATATTCGTCATTTATTGTCCATGTCCCCTCTTCTTTCAAGGGATAGTCCATTACATCTCAGAACTGCTTTGCATTGGTTTCCCCCTGCATTATGTCACTCCCATGGTGGTTTCCCATGCCCAGTACCATCACTGTGAGGGGCCTTTCAATTGTCTCCAAAAGAGAGAACCCTGGGCTCAGGCTTATGTGCAGTTTGAGGAATGCAGGGGTATGATTAACCAAGTTTCTCCTTCAGTGTCATTTTCTATTCCTCTGTTCCTGTATTTTCCATGGTAACTAGCTGGTGGTGCCAAAGATGTTCCTTTGTGGTTAGCAATGTTGAAATAAGCAACTCCTGCTCAGTCTTTTTAAAAGAAATATTTTTCCCCTATTGTGGAGATGTTTGAGACAACTAATCAATGGACCCTTATACTTGGTATATTCATGAAAGAATCTGCAGCGGTTAGGGATAGCTGTCATTTAATTACATCTGGTATGGATGTCTCAAAGACCTCAAGAGGCAGTACAGAAGGGTTAGAGAAAATAGGCAGGGAGGAAAGGAAGACACTGAAGGAATGAAAGTAATGGAAAGGCAATTGTGTGGGAGGTGCAGAGCGTAACAGAAATTTCTTCAAGTTGAACTCTTTTATTCCTTGGATCTGTGTGTGTATTCCTCTCACGTTCTTCTGGCAACTTGGTAAACGTATTCAAACACTTCTTCACAACAGACCTGGGCAGAAGCAGTTTTATGGCTTTGTAATTCCACAAGAAAGGAGGGAAACTTCTGGGAAACTTTTTTTCTGTATCTCCTTACTGCAAACATCTGTTTAGGCAACAGGCCTTCTTTCAGAAAAAAAAATAATTCAAAACCAAATTATTTGCTCCTTCACATGTGCCCCTAAACCCATGATTATGAATACATGGTTGGATTTTAAAAGTCATTGGAGGAGCCAACAAGGAGAGGAGTGATGCTGGACCTTGTACAGACCAACAAAGGGACTGGTTGAGGATGTGAAGGTAGGAGTCACCCTTGGCTGTAGTGATCACGAGATGGTGGAGTTTAGAATTGCAGGCAGTAGGCACAGGACCACAAGCAGGATTGCTACCCTGGACTTCAGAAAGGCCAACCTCGGCCTTCTCAGGGAACTGCTTGGAAAAGTCCCATGGGACAAGGCTCTGGAAGGCAAGGGGGCTCAAGCAAGTTGGTTAATATTCAAGTGCCATTTCCTCCAGGCTCAGGATAAGTGTATCTCAAAGATCAGGAAATATAGTAAGACAATTAGGAGACCTGCATGGTTGAGCAGAGAACTACTGGTAGAACTTAAGTTGAAGAGGGAAATATATAAAACATGGAAGGAGGGGCAGGCCACTTGGGAAGTGTCGGAAAGAGCGCCGCTGGATGAACGACTCGACTCAGTATGAGCACATCGTTCTCCTAACGGAGCTACGAATGGAGCCAATATGGCTAAGTCATGCCCCCTTCAGCCGGACTATCGGCTGGACCCGAAGTAACGACTGCAATCAATGTGATTGTTCAGCGTCCTTCCTCTTTATTCACAACCATTCTA
>JAOEGS010008755.1:18177-34744 GCA_025447755.1 Corythornis vintsioides | reverse complement strand
CCAGCTTTGTTGCCCTTCTCTGAACCTGTTCCAGTACCTCAACATCCTTCTTGTAGTGAGGGGCCCAAAACTGGACATAGTACTCAAGGTGTGGCCTCACCAGTGGCAAGTACAGGGGTACAATCACCTACCTGCTCCTGCTGGCCACACTGTTCTTGATACATGCCAGGATGCTGTTGGCCTTTTTGGATGCTTGGGTACACTGCTGGCTCATATCCAGTCGGCTTTCTACCAGCACCCCCAAGTCCTTCTCCGATGTGCAGCTTTCCAGCCACTTCTCACCAAGTCTGTAACACTGCAGGGGGTTGTTACGACCCAAATGCAGGACCCTGCACTTGATCTTGTTGAACCTCATGCAGTTAGTTTCAGCCCATCACTCCAGCCTGGCCAGATCCCTCTGCAGAGCATCCATTGCAAGAAGATTCATTCTGCAGAAAAATGAAGAAATGTGACAGTCACTGGGAGTGCCATTTTGTTTTGTGCTGACTAGAAAGCGAATAAATTTGTTTCTGTCCTCTACAATATGAAAACCTAGAAATTAATATATCTCAATTCCACTTGTTCCCCAGTGTATTTCTCTGATTCCACTCTAGGTTTTCTCTACATTTTAAGTATTTGTCACAACTGTTTTGTTAAGTTAGTGGGGTTGAAGTTAAAACTTATGTTGTTAGATTTCCAGCCAAGCAGAACCTAGACTGTGTTACTGGCTGTGAGGTGTCAGACCATTTAATTTGGAGCTTGGTCAGATTCTAACACATGGTATTGATTCCACACAGACATATACACCCCCATAAAAATTACCTTTGGAAGCTCAGCTGGACTGCTCAGAGAAGTTATGGCTGTCCATTCCCAGGAAATGTTCAGGGCCAGCTTGTATGGGGCTCTAAGCAGTCTGGTCTAGTGAAAGGTGTCCCTGCCCATGGGGTTGGAACTAGATGATGTTTAAGGTCCTTTCCAACCCAAACTATTCTGTTATTCTTCATGTAATGTGAAATATGCCAGACACCAGATGAATATTCTAAAGAATTAGTTAATTTTTTGCCATTGTACTGGCAATTAAGAGTAAACTAATTGGATCAAATAAATCAAGAAGAGATTGAAAAATTATTATTCACATAGAAATAGACCTGCATTAATTAGAAGGTTCACAGGAAGCAAAACCCCTTGAATTTATGTATTACATTCCTTGAGAAATCCAGAATGGTCACTTCAATTTGTAAAATATATCCGTGGAACTGCTTGGCTGTGCATCTCTTTAAACTTTGGTCTTCTGTGCAGTGGATGGATTGTACAGTTGGGACAGGCATTAGCCATTTGTGAAGTACTTACAGGATATTAGATCTTTACCCAGGTGTAGCTTTGCTTCTCCTGCAAATATTTAGGAATACTTGCATCATTATTTGGCTTCAGGCTGTCCAGTTATGGGGCTTTCCTTGCTCTACGTCTCCAAATCATGACTTCCGTGCTCCTCAAATAGACAAGTTGTCAGACTGTCAGTATTCACGAAGTGCTCTTTACTGCCCAGTTTGGTCTTGCCCAATTCCTGCTTCATTTTCACCTTTTCCAGGTCATGAACTTCACTCTTTCCAGTGAGAAAAGGAGTAACTTATCAGTTTCTGCAGCTCAGAGGCTCAAGGTGTATAGAGTCTGTCCAGGAAATAGGCACAGCTGTTTTATTGGGGTTTGTTTGTTTTGTGTTTTGTTGTTTGTTTGTTTTTGGGGTTTCTTTTTCATTTTTTTTTAATTGTTATTTTGTTTGTTTATTTGGCTGGTTTATGCAGATTCGGATTTTTTTTCAGGTTTCTGGGAAAGGTTTTAAAGTATGTAAGTCTGTCAGGCCGGTTACTGTAGTGTTACAGTCAGGTTATTTCTTAGCCATAGGAAGTTACATTGTAATAATTTCTAATGCCAGGCTGGACAAGAGAAACGATAAATTCAGCTGCCACATGGTGTGTCCTACATTGTTTCTTTAATGCTCTGTCTGGCTGAACATATACTTCTAAAGCCTCAGCTTTTGCCAAGAACTTGTCTTTGGTAGGAAATGAGCTTTAAGAGATTTTGTCTTAACTCACCCCCAATTTTCCATTTTTGTTTGGTTTTCTTCTTCTGTGATTTTTTTTAAGGGTTGTTTTTATGTTGATTTTTGTTTTTAATAGGATAACAGCTATGCAGACCTCCTTTCTGCACAGCCACCTCAGGCCACAAGTCTCTTGCTGGGAAAAGAGATTTATTTTTTGTTGTTGAAAGCTTTGGTATATTTTTAATCTTTTAAAAAACATTCCATGGGAAGATGTCAGTTTCCAAGTTTTCATCACTGCCACAGTGTGTTGTTTTCTAGATGCTGCTATTAGCACCCCTGCTGTGGAGGATGCTTTACAGGCTGACTCTTAGAGGAGTTGTATGCATAACGAGCACCAACAGTTCTTATTTTTTTTAATTATTAGTGGTTTAATACTAAAGTCCTTTTTTTTTTGTTTGTAGACTGCATCTCTAAAGTATGAATTTATATTGGTTTAAGAGATTAACATTCATCTAGGATTTGTATGTTGTCTTCTAAGTAGGGTTTCCATGGAAATTGAAAGGCTGCTACTATGGTTATTCCTTTGGATATATTTAGTGTTTATGTATCATAGCTTCTCTAAATTGACTTTAAATACTGCATGATATTAAACATTTTTAAAGATGCAAAAAGAACAGTATTGCTTACAGGTACAGCAAAAGTAGGAATGGTTCATCTTCATTACTGGATGTATAGACACAATACGGTGCTAAGGCTAGTCCAAACATTTCAGAGTGGTGCCAATAACTTCATCCTAAAAGGGGCCAAAGGGAGAGAATTTTCCATTGAATACTTCCCTGAGCCCAGATATGCTGTTACAAGTCTGTAAATTGAAAACCTGGGGGTTTTCAGTTTCTGAATGATTCTATAGATTCCCAGAGTCTCACCATTTCTTATATGTAATAACAACCTTGCTGTTTCCTTTGCTATGCTTCGTTCCTAATCCTGGGAGGAGGATGCTAAGAGTTGTAAAATAAGTTAGAAGTTAAAATTAATGTTAGGTGGATCCAGCCTCATAATATCAAACTAAAGAGACATTAAATAATTCTCCATATTTTTAAATTTTAAACTATTTTTAGAGAAGATTTCCCCATTATATTAATCAAGTGTTTGTGTAGCTTTGTCTCTTGAAATTCCGTACTTACATTCATTTTTATGAGTATTGACTCATAAAATGGTAATGTAATGTAAATGGTATGTGTAAATCATTTTTGTACAAAAAAGTTACTGCTTTTCAAAACGTCTTTTATGCCATTATTTAAGGGTTATCTATATAATATGGATGAAGTATGCAATATTTTGAGTGTTTGCTGGTTGATATTTCCTGGTGTGTTTTTGTTTTTCCTTCTTTAACAAGGGATAATGTTTTCATGAAACTTTTGAAATATATAACTTAAATCACTGCCATTGTATTTAAGAATTTCAAAAGAGTTTTGGAAAGATCAGCATCTAATCAATAACAACTTTTAATGGGATTTGAGTAGTTAGTTATCTGTTGTTTTAAAATTCCCATGCAAGTTTCTCCTTGAAGTAAATTAGTTCAATTTTTGCTTTAAATTAACATTCAGTTTCTGTTAGTTCTTGTAATACAGTTACTCAGACATGGAAATTAATAATTTTTTTCCATGTGTTTGTGTATACAGACAAAGCAAGCAAAGACACGCACATATGTAGGAACTAATGAAAGATTCTTTTGACCTAATCATGCATTCAGAAGAGACGATGCTTAGCTGCTTGAGAAATATGACCTTAAAGAAGTCCCACTTAAAAGTAATTATTGATAAAATTTCTTGCAGCTAGAAAACTTCAGCTTCCTCTCTATAGGTCACCAGTAGTTTTTTGAGAGGTCAATTTTCAAAATTGATATAGAAAACACTGTAACAATTTGAAGGTAAAATATATTCAAATAAACAATCTAATTATTTGTTCAAATTACTGAATTCTTTGTATTCAAGATTTTGAGAATCAGTTTATTGAAATTATAAGCTACCATTACAAAGAATACTTTGAAGGAACGCATTCCTGGGAACTTTAGGTGATTGTGAAGTGACAAGGAAACATTTCCTTTCTAGAGCACTTACCTGCCTTACTTTCTCCTCTTGTGTTGCAATAAGAGCTATTCCACTTATTCCGGCGATTCAACAGAAGTATGCATAATCACACTGTGGTGAAAAACATCTTCCACTGAGGATTTATACCATCAACCAAATTGAGCATGCAATAATATTGTACAGCTTCAGTTGTCTGAACTAATACGATGCACCATGCTTCTATGGCATTTGGAGACTGCCTCTTGCAGGTTATGTGCCACGTGCTTAAAGGTTAAAGGAATAAATAGAAGCATCAGTAAGATGCATGTAGATTATCCTCTCATGCACTTTATCTCTCTTGAAAGAGTTATCTTGCTGTTTACAGATTCTTAGCATGTCTGTAATCCTCATGATGGCAGAGAAATAGAGCTTGAATTGTTGAAGAAGGTATATTAAGATAACAGAGCAGTGGAGGAGGTTAGCAATACAGGTCAACACGAGGTAGTGGCAAATTGCGTCAGTAAGCAGCAGTTTAATTATTTTGCCTTATGTTGAACATGCAGTTACCTGTGCTTCAAGGCAGTTGTCTTGCTACGGTCTCTGTGCATCACATGATCTGTATTTAGGTGCACATGACTTTGTCCTACATTTTATGCTGGTAACAGATGATTTAAATGTATTTTTAACAGGGAGGACAATCCTCATAGCAGTCTGTAGATAGGAGATAGTCAGTTCATATTCCACTATATGCATGAAAATGTTGTGAAAAAGGATGGTAGTTGCTCACTTTGGGGAGAGATGGTTTTGCTCTTCTAGCATGTATTACATGTCCATATAAAGGATCTTCCAGACAAATATGGCCACAAGTGGAATCCTGAATTTATCTGTTCTGGGTGCGAATGACAGAGCTGGTTTAGTATATTCTTGTCTCTCTGTCTTCTGTGTATAATGATGTTGAACATTTGTAATAGTTGCTTATTCAGCTAAAACGAGAGTGTGGAAATCTTCAGGCAGCTGATCCTTACATATCTGTTTGACACAACAAAGTTGAAGAGCTGTACAAATTAGGCCCTCTGACTTCAGACTGTTGCAGACCATTGATCAATCAGAAGCTGTGTCCTGCTAAGGTACTTGCATGTGTCCCTGGCATGCATGTGGTCTGTTTGCATTCAGGTTCAGCCTGTGCATCTTGGAGGTGTCTTTGAAGGCAGTATTCAGACCCCAGTGTAGAGACCTACCATTTTACCCTTCATACACATGAAACTGCTTTAATATTTTGTGATCTTTGGGTCCATAAAGAAAGGGAGGAAGAAGAGGGAAAGGATGTTTTCTGCAAAGGTTTAGAATTTCCAGCATCATATAACACTGAAATAATGAGGAAGTTTCGTCCCCCTTACCACTGGCTTTAGCTGGGTCATTTGATTTCAAGACCAGTAGCCAAGATGCAGTTCGAGTTACGTACCTTGCCAAGGAGTGATGATCCTGACTTGATCAGTGGATTCAGTAAAGGGAAGAGATTTTAATCACTACAGGGAGCAACAGTTGTACTAAGATCACCTTCTGCTATTGAAAGTTACATTTGAAGACCTACCCATGTGTCAGCTATGTCTCCACAGCTGTTCCATGTGGTGACACAGTTCAGATGACCCTATTCAGCTCCTCACCTGCCCAGTCTTCATGGATATTTTGATAGACTCCAAGAACAGGCTGTTATGAAAAGACATCACAGCTGTATCTGTTCCTCAGATTGCCATAGGAGCGTCAGTGAGCAAAGTACTGCCAGTCAGTCCCAGATCAGCACATCACTCAAGACTGGCATTTTTATTCCAGTTGAGCGTGCTTTCTTGTGACAGAGTGGCACTCTAAAGTACCCTGGTAGTGCCCATCTAGCAGAATAGGTACAAGGGAAGCAAGGTCCTTCTGTCTTCTTGGTTCTTTTTCTAAAGTGAACATGCAGCTTTTCAACCCTTTGCACAAGTCAGCCAGTCAACTTACATATTCCAGTTTAAAGAAGAATTGGCATTATTTGCACATATGCCTGGCTTAACATGGTGATACTGATGAGATTAAGTCTCATTTGTCAGTAGGAAGCTGCATTATAGGCCAAGACATTTTAATCACAGGGTCCCTCTGGGTGGGTGACACAGTGCTTCGTGCTGTTCTTCCAGCTGATGACTGTACTTCCCTTGCTGCCTGTCAGTGCTCGTGCTGCTGTTGCTCAGGTGGTATCTTCAGCCAGTCCTGAAATCCTCAGAGCTGAGATGTGTCCCACTCCACTTAAATTTGTGTGAGCTTCAAACTCAAGTGGGGAGAGATATTGATGTTATATAAAAAAAAAAAAAACAAAACAACAAAACAATTAAACTTTAAATTAACTCCTAAATCTTTCATCTTGCAAGCAGAAAGACCCTTGTCAGTCACATGAAATTGGATCCACAAGGATAGAAGAGGAAGGGACATTTATGTATCCCAAAGTCATATCTTAGATATTGGTAAATCTCCTTCCAGTCTTCTCCTGGCTAAACAGCCCAGTGCTCTCCGCCTTTCCTCTTTAGAGATGTTCCAGTCCCTTCATCATCCTCACAACCTCATGGTTGGACTCTCTCTAGTATTTCCATGTCCCTCTTGAACTGGGGAGCCCAGAACTGAGCACAATACTCCAGATGTGGTCTCACTAGTGCAGAGTAGAGGGGGAGGAGAACCTCCCTGAACCTGCTGGCCACACTCTTTTCTATGGACTCCAGGCAACTATTGGCCTTCCTGCCCTTAGGGGGCACACTAACTGTCCATCAGGATGTCAAGGTCCTTCTGCATGGAGCTGCTCTGCAGCAGTTCAGCCTCTGACCTGTACTGGTTCAAGGGATTATTTCTCCCCAGATGTAGGACTCTGCACTTGCCCTTGTTGAACCTCATTTAGTTCCCCTTTGCCCAGCTGTCCAACCTGTCCAGGTCATGCTGGATGTCGGCACAGCCTTCTGGAGTGTCAGCCACTCCTCCCAGTTTTTTATTATCAGCAAACTTGCTGAGGGTTCACTCTGTCTCTTCATCCAGGTGTTTTTCATTGAAAATACAAACTGGCATCAGCTTCTGACTGTCATACTTCTGTGTAGAAATAGTACAAGTTTATTCCACCTGAAATTGGAAAAGGCAGAACTGTGACTAGCTGTAGTAAATTGTTATCTTTGATACAAGAGAGAGTTAGGATCACCTGAAGTTGTTTTCAGGTCCCTAATACTTACTTCACATTGGCATGATCTAGAAGGTAAGAGATGTTAGTCTGGAAAGAAACACTGTTGAAGTTTAGACTACAGTTTAGGCATGAAGGATTTCTGCAAAATAATATAAAAACTCAAGAAAACTCAGCCCTTATTAATTCTTGTTTCTTTAAAGGCTGTACGTCAAACATGCCATAGAGCTTTCTTCTGTATGTTTTATTCAAAATGTCTGATTGATCACTAAATGGTGGAATTGATCTACAAAAAGGTGAGGTCTTACAATACATAACATTACCTTCCTAAATACTTTAACAGCTACTTAATTCTGACAACTTGACAATCTTGTACGACTGTTTTTTATAGCAGTGTGTGGAGCTGAAAGAAACTACACTATTCTCTGTGTAGACAAAGATTTTTTTTTAAGCTAGATAAAGTGTATATATTTATGGCTTCATTACAAATTTTAGAAAGATGAAAAATTGTGATGGAAAGCAAACATTGTATTAATACCTGCAAACATTTGGGCAATCAGTTTTGGATCTTTGTGGGTTTGGTTATTTTTGTTTCATTGGAATGTCACAATCATTAAAATTTAAAAGATATTTAAAATTGCATTATTTACTTGAACATATTAAAATATTCCAAGCCTTGTTAAGGGTACTTTTAAAAAGAAACCTTAAGAAAAATCAGAAAGCACAGGATAGATGGCTTGTGAAGCAGGAAGAAAAGGATATTTCTATCAGAATGGAAATTGAGTGGAAGATATTTTCCAAGTGCTTTTAATGATAAATTGCAATCTGAAACCTTAAGAATAAAATAGAATAGTGCTCATAAATATTAATGGAAATTAATGTTCCATTGATCTAACTGCTGGTGGCAAAAAACTTAACAGCTTTCTGTAACCTGGCAAATAATGTTCCACTTAATTTCATTCTGGTTTTACCAGCTGATCAGTAGAAGGGAGCTGCACAGGAGCAGGACAGACAGGGGAAGAAAATGGTATTGAAATAAGTAAGTAACAAGCTCCATGATTTCAGAGCTTCACTGCAGAAACAGGGTGCTATTTGCAGAACCAACTGTGAACAAAGTTTGAAAAAGATCTGTTTATGACCAGAATGCTGTTCTTTGCTAGTTACGCCTGCTTGGTTCATGGATAAACTATATTTTATTTGGAAAGAGGCTGCCTCGAAGTTCACTTGCTTGAAATTGGTTTAGAAGTATCTTCATTAGAAGTCTCTTCCTACATAGTGGTTTCACTAAACGCAACAAAGAAATGGACATCCTCCATCCAAATCTACTCTGTGCGTGTAACCTTGATTGCTGACAGGGCAGCAACATTTTAAAATGATTACTAGTGCCAGGAAAGATATCTGCAGAGCTTTTATGTCTTGAGTGGGCCTGTTGCATCTTACTGTTAGTCCTGTGTTCCGTGAGTGGGCTGTGATTGTATTACTTTTGCAACTTGAGGGAGTCTATGTTGATTTTGTTTTGTAATAAATATTAAACAAAATATACTATACTTGGAATGATACATGAGAGAATGTACTATTTATTTATTTTAAATCTACTGAAAAATCTGTCTCTGAAGTTGCTGCATCATTACCATTTCAGGGCTTTTGTGCATTTTTCAGAATTTTTGTGTTGACCACAGCCCTCAAAATCAGTTTAGATCATTGGGCTGGATGGGCATAGGCTTTATGCATTAGCAATAATAAATTGTTGTCTTTTATTACAAGGTCTTCAGTACTTTCCCAGAATAGCATTATAGCCTCTTGTTTTTTATATCACATGTGAACTTTGTTCTTAACTCAAAAGACTGGTTACCAAACTAAAAACTCCTTGCTTCCATTTATTGCTTTATTAAGCTTTATTGATTTATTCAAGGCTTATGGGGTAGGATTATGAAGATTAGTCTTCCCATCTGTCCTAGAAATACCAGTGAAATCACAAAAGTTGGCATGAAGATGCATCTAGCCAGCTTCTTCATACCTTTCTCATAAAAATATAGGCTATGAAACTCTAGTCTTGAGGTGACAGCAGTGTTTGCCAGGGCAGTCTGCAGATGTCTTATGTAATACAGAAATCACCGGGAGTTTGAGTGCTAATAGAAACAATGAAGGAGTTGATCTTAGCAGAGCAACTTGTCTATACAAGACCTTTTTTTTTTTCCACAACTTTGGTTGATCCCTTTTTCGGTTAGGGTTTTTTCTTTTTAGTTATTTATATAAGAAAAATAAATATTTACATTTAAGTAATTTAGATTTTCCTTTAGGAAAAAAACCCAACCACCTAGATTCTTTCTATTTGCCTGTGCTGTTAAGACTGAAAGATTAGAGGGCAGAAAATTTGAAAGCAAAGGTACTTTTTCACATCTTTGTTTATTTGATATATGTATATAGTAATGCTTACTGGTTTTGCCATACACATTTACTTAGATATTGTGCTGAAAAGTAGGCAGCTGTTCATACAAATCATTCCTAAGCAATTGGCAAGTCCACTTGAGAGTTTTATGTAGTGATATGACTGGGGATGAGTGTCTGGAGGGTGGCCCAGTTGAGAGGGACTTGGGAGTTCTGGTTCACAACCAGCTGAAGATGAGTGAGCAGTGTACCCACGTGGAATGGAAGGCCAAGTATTTTTTTGTATTGCTCTGGAACACAATAACAGTCAAACAAATTGAACTTGTTGGTTGTCAAGAACCCAAAATAATTTTCAGAAATATTACTTCTTTATGGCACAGCAATTTGTTTAATTTTATTCTTCCTTAATTGTATTTGTGTTGATTGCCAGAATAACCAAAATTACTTAAGCCTTTCATTTTGCTTATAGTCACATAATTACACCTCTGTGATGAATTAATGCCAGCTTTCAGGGGAAAGAGGGTAAAGTATTAAATTCATTGCATTTATTTTTTATCATGTGTTCCGTTTGAAAAAGAGGGGAATAAGTAAAACTTGTTGTTATTGTAGTTAAATTGAAAATTATTTTATTCTGTTTTTCTAGAAAAGTTATGTCTTGGACATATCACAGTACATTTAAACTGTAATTATTTCTGACAGTGTTCTGTATCTCTAGAAATAAATTAATCTATGCTGTGCATATATTTATAGCTAATTTAGTTTCATGTCTTTGTTAATTTCATACTAACTTGCATCTGCAGTATTAGGATTGTATCATACACTTATTTAACAAAAAAATCTTTTGTTTATATACATGGCATTTGATAAAATCTATAAATACAAACAGATGGGTGGTTTGTTTTTCTTTTTTAGGGGTTTACATCAGATTTTAAATTTCATTAAGTCAATAAAAGACATTTGCATATTCTCTGAGATTTATAAAACAATTTCTGCTTCATATTGCAGTATTCCTGAAAGGGATTGAAAGGCTTTCACCATTGCATGGGGGAGGAGGGAAAACATTTGTCTGTGGATCTGAACAGCTATTTTATAGCACAGTTGAAACTATTCCATTGAATGGTGGTATTTACCTTTCTAAAACTCTTCGATGCTATGATTTAACCTAGTCACAGTTTGAGTTGGATTTTCCATAGTATCCACGGGTTTAAAGGGTAAAAGTTCACTTGTGCTGAATGCTTCAGCTATTGTCCCTAGTCTGTTGCTATAGTTTCTACTTTTTAATCCTCCTTGGCCTCAATCCTTCAGCTACATATGCACATTAACTTAATTACCTTGAGTTCCCTTGCTGGAATCCAGGGGTAGTAAGTGTAAACCTGTGCATATTTTTCAGTCTTAATTTTTTTTCAGCTTCTTCAGGTTAACATTGATGGCTTGCAAATAAATACCCTAGTTTGAATATCTACAATTCATCCTTCACCAGAATGGTTGTACTCTTAATTTCTTGTTCGTTTTGTTTTTTTTTTTTTCCTGTCGACCATCGATAAGATTTATACAGTGTTAACAGTTTTCTGCAGAGAAATTTGGGCAAAAACATGCATCTGCTGCTTAATGGAACCCTCACAAACTTCTTCCTCTACTATTGGCCTTTTGGTGTGTGTTGCCTGTGCTATCAGACCTCTCAGAAGGAGAAGCTTCAATAGAAACCTCAGTTTGGTACCTCTGTACAGGAACAAACTGTACCTTCTTGCTGAGAGCAAGAAAAAGAAATGCTTAGCTTTTCGTTAGACTAAATAGAAAATCTTGAGAGACCTGTAGAAAGCAATCCATTAGGTGTAAAATCCTTTGCATGTTTGAACACAGGAGTTAAATGTGCTGTTCTTCTCTTGATACTGGACCCCCTGCTCTGCCAAGAGCTCAGCCCTTGTGCCCTGACAGCCAGCTGCTGTAGTTTGTGATTAACATGGGATGGAAAAAGTGGAACTTAGACTCAAACAAGTCCAATTTTAAAATACAATGAAAAATTTTAGGATTAACCATAAATCTGATGGATTATTTTAACACTGAGTGATGTCTTTGCTCTAGAAGACATAAGAAGGTTTTTTAAAGGGTTCCTACATTATTGAGGATATCATTAGTGAATTTCAGAAGAGGACTGTCTCAGCAGTTCATTGGGTAATGTAACATTGAATTTGGAAGAACAACTGAATTTCTGTAGCATTATGAAAGCATTATGAATAAGAGGATATTGATAACTTCTTGTCACTGTGTGACTGTATTGTCTAGACCAGTATTGCATCTTCTGAACTCAGACCTACCTGTTCTGTCAGTAGAGGTGAAGGTTTTAAAATATTGAATGTTCACTACAATCCATGGATGTTTTTCTTTCCTCTGGCTTTCAGCAAGAAATCAGTGCAGTTCACATCTTGAAAGCTAATCCTGTTAGATACATTTCTTTTAATATACTAGGGTGCTTATGTGTGCAGCATGCCTCTGTTGGCCAGGTTTATATGGTAACTAGGATTTAAGTGATCACTTGTTCTGGCTATTTCAATTACACAGAGATATGAAAAAGAAGAAGAAAAAAAATAGTAAGCACTGCTTTTGTAATTACTTTGGACTTGTTTTGTTTGTTTGTTTTTCAGGGATAATGAAAAGTATTTCTCCCTAGTGATCTTAGGTTTTACTAGTTTGATTAATTTCTCAGTGACTGAGAAGATACAGTAATTTACAAATTTAAAAATATATTTTACATTAAATGTGTTCTGTCAGATCTTTCAACAACTCTTTTCTAAATTGGGTAACGTAATGTCCATATTTCTTCATTTAAAATCTTCAAGCAGGCAGTTGTAGAAGTGGTTAAGCACGTGTGTGCATTTTGACTGTAAATAGGTTAATATCATGAGCATCTTCTGATTTCCTGTTTTTGTCATCCCTGTAATGTTGCACACATTTCATTCTTATAAGTCATCCATGAATAATGAAGAAATAGTAACAATCCTGATAACAATGCTTTCTCTCATGATTAGTATAAGCTTTTTTAAAAAAAATCTGTGATTGCGATTTCTGTAAATTATTTTTCTTAGTGTCGATTTTTGTTTAAATTTGTAAGAACTTGATGAAAATTAAGTAAATGCTTTAACAGTACTCTGTGGAGGAGTGTGAAACATTAGTTTCTTGCCAGTGAACTGGTATAAATTTGCAGATGCTATCTTCTTGATAAATTTTCATTGTATTTGGAAGGTAGCCAGAAGTTGCAATATCAAAGTTGGGCTACTTATATACTAACCATGATGAAATTCTTATTAGCAGGCTGAGCGTTTCTAAAATACACAAGGTTTCAAATAACTTCTGGGGGCAAAACTGAATGAACTGCTTAAAGGCAGATTCTTTGACTGCCATAGGAGAGAATATGTAGTAGTCATCCTGCCTATCTTCCATTTAGGATGCCTATTTTCATTTTCTGGAAGTCCAGTTTGCAAAGTGCTTTTGATTTTTAACTTGTAGAGTCTCAGTAAGTGTTGTTTGCTAGGTGACTAATAGACAGTCAATAACCCACTTTAATGGAGAAAGTATTTATGTAAGTATGGAAATGAAATTGTGCTTGTATTCTTCCATTCATGTCAGGATCGATACCAAGTTTTTCTGTGCTCATAAATGTCATCCTTAGTTAATGCTTACACTTCTTCAACCATTTCTTTTCTGTAGAAACTCCACAAAACTGTTTTCTGAAAAGAAAAAAAAACCCAACAACACAGAAAAAAAAACCCACACCCAAAAAACAGTTGTTATGAGATCTTTAAAAAAAAAAAATTCACTATACTGTGTTGTTCAAGAACATGTAGAGAAAGGTCCGATGTAAGAAAAGGGATAAACTGCAAGGCAAGAGACCATCTAATTCTTCTTTCTGAAAACTAGTTAATTTAAATAATTCCTATTCAAATACAACGATCTCTGAAATGTCCTTTTGAAGGGTTTTGTGTGAGTGCAATTGTAAAGTCACATTATGATTTTATTATATTTGTGTTTTTCTCTGTGTTCTTTTTGAATCACAGAAGGAATGCTTTTGTTGTTGGTGTTGAAGGAGTGGTGTTCTACACCTTACATTTAAGATATTCTCAGAGCAAAGAGTAATTTTATTTTAATGTTAATTGTTATTGATTAATAAATAATTTGACAATTAGTACATTCTGAGCTGGTCTGCACTTCAATTCTGATTCCTGGGAAGACAAACCATATCTGGAAACCTAAAGCATTCTCTTGAAAACCACAAAGGCAGTGTGTAGAGGCTCTATACTAATTAAAGTTTATTCTTCTCTAAAAGAAGCTAAGTTTCATTTCTCCAGGAATTATTTGAGATTAACTTCTAAAGTCAAGTGCAGGTTTCTAAAAGAAATTTAAGATTCTTCACCTTGAATTTAAGGTGAATTTCTTTTTTTTTCTTTTTTTTTTTTCAGTGTTAAGTATTTTTATAAATGGAGAATTAATAAAAAAGCATCAGGACATAGACAGTTATGTGAAAATACGTCTTTAGGGAGTGGCTTTGCAGTCTTGTTTTCTAGGATTTATTTGGTCTTACATGGTTTCTTTCTGTTACCACAGGCAGCTCTTGGGCTGCCTGGTCATTTTCAGAACTAGCATAAGGGATTCATACTAACATAAAAGAATAATAAAACATCTGTGGTCCACACATTGCTCTTAATTTTATAACCAGCACAAGTAACAGCATATTGAATAACTTCTTTTGAAACCTATCATGGAAACAACCCTTAAGTAGAAGCTTCTGGATTTCAGATTTTTTTTTTTTTCCTTTTTTCTTTTTTAAGGTGCATGTCATCACTTTCATCCCTGGAGTGCTAGCATAGAGCTTCTGCAATTTTCTGGAGGCCTCTCTGCTCCACTTCAGAACAATGTCTTGGGCTATTCTCTTGTTCTTATGCCATTATTAGTCATCAAGCCTGCAAATATAGCCCCTTCCCCAGAATGCTTTGGGTTTTTTGAGAGCAGTAATAACAGGATGCTGAGAGGCCCTCCAATAAGAGCACAGTGGCCTCCATTTAAATTTCCTCCTTCCATAAAAATTTTTCATGGAGTACTCAGACATGTCTTATCTGATCAAAAGCTTGAAAGCATCATACTTCAGTGCAACTTTCAGGGCCACACAATTTAGCAATACTATTTCATGCCTTTTCAGAAACAAGTTTAAATGGATACTGATTACATAAGAATTCTTGAGACACAAGGAAAAAAGCTATGCTGTTTAATTCTAGTGGTTTGTGAGAGGTATCATAGCTTCTATCATTGAAAAAAATTCCCAACATTTATAGACCCTCACAAGATAAAATATCACGGGATACCTTCTCAGGATGATGAACATTTTAATAGGAAAATGTCAGTACTGTTCATGGGTTAACTGAGGAGAGCAGGTTAAAAAAGAGTCACTCAAATGCTGCTACTGCAGAAGAAGCAAGTCTTTTTTCTTTTTCGCTAAAGGGTCACTTACATCCTAAGCATATAATGCTACCTAGTTTAAAGTATCTTCTGCTGCATGTCATCTGACTTATCCTTGAGGAATTAATTTATGAAACCATTTGTCCCCTGTTGGTTTTTCTGAGGCCATCGATAGGAATCTCTACCACTACAAACCTAGCAGTGACAGGAGGTAATGCCTCCTCTTTCTGTTTTATTGTTTGTTTTTGTAGGTTTTTCTTCTTTTTCTTTCTTCTTTTTTTTTTTTTTTTTTTTTTTGGTGGTGGTGATGGATTTCATTTGTGTTCTTTTCTTTACATAATAAACATGTTGAACATTGTAAGATGAAGAGGTTTTAATTTAATGAAATTTGCTTGTTTGTCAAAGAAACATTACAAGTGGTTTCCAGCCAGATTGCATTTGCTGAGGAATGATGGATCTCTTGCCAGCACTAAAGAGGCACTCTGCATATTGGATGTGCAGATGTTGTCACCACCATTTATAGACATGTGGAGGAAAGGAGGCTTATCACAAGTAGTCAACATAGATTCCGTAAAGGGAAGTTATGCTTGACTAATCTGATAGCTTTTTATGAGATACAAGTAGATGGACAGATGAAGGGAGGGCAGTGGATGTTGTATTTCTTAACTTCAGCAAGGCTTTTGATACTGTTTCCTATGAGATCCTCACAGCAAAGATCAGGAAGTGCAGATTGAGTAACTGTGCAGTGAGGTAGATTGGGAACTGGTTGAAGGACAGAGACCAGAGAGTTGTGTTCTGTGGAGCAATATAGCTGGAGGCCTGTGGTGTCCCCCAGGGGTCAGTACTGGGTCCAGTATTATTCAGTGTATTCATCAATGACCTGGACGAAGGGATAGAGAGCACCCTCAGCACGTTTGCTGATAACACCAAACTGACACAGCAGCAGGTGTGCTGCTATCCAGAGAGACCTGGACAGGCTGGAGAGCTGGGTAGGGAGAAATTTAATGCAATTTAACACGAGCAACAGTAGAGTCCTTCATCTGGGGAGGAACAAGCCCATGTATCAATACAGGCTGGGGGCTGATCTGTTGGAGAGCAGCTCTGGAGAAACAGACCTGGGGGTCCTGGTGGACAAGGGGATGACCATGAGCCAACAATGCACCCTTGCAGCCAAGGCCAGTGGCATCCTGGGATGCATTAAGAAGAGTGTGGCCATCAGGTCAATGGAGGTTCTTCTCCCCCTCTACTCTTCATTGCTGAGGCCCCACCTCTAGTACTGTGTCCAGTTTTGGACACCCCAGTTCAGAAATGATAGAGATTTGCTGGAGAGAGTCCAGCGCAGGGCCACCAAGATGATGAAGGGAGTGGAGCATCTCTGTTATGAGGAGAGACTGAGAGAGCTGGGGCTCTTTAGCCTGGAGAAGAGGAGACTGAGGGGGGACCTCATCAATGTCT
>JAOEGS010008751.1:0-16498 GCA_025447755.1 Corythornis vintsioides | reverse complement strand
TAAATTCAAGTGTATTTTCTGGTGCATAATTGAAGGCAGTAGCACCAGAATTGAGACACACTAAACAAGTGATTTACTATACCCATGTTAGCACATCAGGCTGATAAAGTCAAAGCAGAAAAAAAAAAAAAAAGGTACAACCAAATCCTCATGCACACAAGCTGTGGGCTTAAAAGGAGAGGTCTCGATCAAGTGAGCAGTGATCCAGGACAGAAATAATCCAGTTTCCACTGACTTCCAGAGGAGCACAACCAGTCCAGTTATTTATATTCTGTCAGAACAGCAGAAAGACCCTTCTAACAGCTTTGGGTTGTTTTGTTTTTTTGTGTTTTTTTTGTTGTTGTTGTTTTGTGTTTTTTTTTTAATTTATGAAAAGAAGCAGATTTAAGAATTAGGACTCAGCCAGTTGCCAAGAAAAAAAGTCAACTGGAGGGCAGAGCATGAACCAACACAGCACTAACAGCAAATTCACTCATTAAAACAATGACATTTTAAAGCCCAAAACACATAGACAGATTTCATCACAGGATACTTTAAATCTGAAGTGCTTCTTTTTGTTTTGTAGACATCAGAAAAGTCTGAATAACTTCATTATTAGAGCTTCAAAGAAACACATTTTTAGCTAGCAAATACATTTTCCAAGGTCAGATGGGCAAATACTTCGTTCAGGCTCCCACGTCTGTGTGTGGCTATTGCACCAAATACTTATTGATGTAATTTCCCCCCTACAAATCAACCAATGTTAACTGAGAAATTATATCATGAATAAAGTTGCCTCTGAAGAAAACCCACATACTCAAGCCATGCCTGATCTACAGATTCCTACAGGCCAGTAAGGACAACCCCATAATGCTGTGCCTGCTAGGGAAGGGGGTAGGAAGAAGGGAAAACAGGACTCCATCAAGGATGTCAAGAGACAGCTTCAGAGATGGGCACACCACCATTTGCAACCATCCCAGCAGAGCATCACCAGTCCCAGAGAAGGACACGTGCCCCATACCCCCCTCATGAGCTGTTCTGCAGAGCCAGCCCAAGCCTGACCTAGCCAAAAGGGAGATGGATGCTGCAACCCACAGCCAAAGCCCAGCCCAAGCAGAGCTCTGACCACCCACAGCAGCACCAGGGCAAAGGGAGCACCTCAAAAATTACAGAGTGCAGGGGAAGCTTCACCTGAACTGTCCCAGGGTTTGCAGGACAAACCTTTGCTTGGGGAAACGCTGAAGAGTCTTATGGGGCAAACAGCTGTTGTTCATGTGACTCAGGGGCAATACATTAAATGCAAATATTTTATTTAAAAGACTTGAAACCTGAAGCCCAATGCTGTCCAACTGCTCCCTCAGTGTTTGACTGTGCTGTTTATACCATGGCCCTGAGCCACACTTAAGCACCACTGCAGTTAAACAGAATGCAGACATTAAAAAGGCACAAATTTCTCCTTAGACTTTACAGGTTATTCATAGTCACTGCAAGGAACTCAGCAGTGATTTTGTATAGATGGATTTAACAGTCTTTAACAAAGGACTATTAAACAATAACAAAAGTACTGTTAAGACTCATTAATCTTTAGCAGGACTAATGGCTACAAAACAGACTGTTTAGACTTGAGGATGGGCATTTTTTTGCAATAGAGACACTTTGGAACTTGGGGAAAACCCCACCCGCCATCTCTGCACTGCTAACTGGAATTCTTCTGGGGTCACAGACAGGATTTAAGACAATTATTCATGGATTACAAATACAAGATTACATCAAGCATCCAGGAATTTCAAGAGTCCCAAACTTGGTAGCGTGGAGCAGCCCCCCATCCCTGACCCGGCTGGGCCATTCTCTTTCCCTGCTCGTACAGTTCACCCGCTGATCTACATAAACAGTACCATTCATTTAGTGTAAATTAAGTTATTATTTAGCAGTATCATCAGCTGAATTCTCTCCAGGGAAAAGGACCTGGTGAAGTTACTTCCAGGATCAGCCCGGCGAGCGAAGATCCAACCACGGTACCTGGTTAGTTTGTGTTCGGAGAGGACGAGCAGGGCGTGCAGAGCGGGGTTGCTGCACAGGGGCGGCCCCGGCTCAACTCTCTTATAGGTGCACCCGAGCACCCCTGCCCAGCAGGACGCCTTCGCCGGCCACCTCTCCCCGACGTTTAATAACTAACAGTTACGAACCGAGCAGCAGCACATGGAGATCGACCCAACCACCGCTCCCTCGCCTGCCGTGAGGCCCAGACCAGCGGGGCAGGGCTCGGCCACACACCGGGCAGCTGCCCGGGACGCAAAAGGAGCCGCCCTGTCCCGAGCGCCACGTCCCGAGCGCCACGTCCCGTCCCGTCCCGTCCCTACCTTGCTGCCGGAGAACCTGCGCCGAGGCGGCCAGGAACGCGGCCAGGAGCGCGGTCAGCGCCCGGCCCGCCGCCATCTCCCCGCATGGGCCGGGCGCCGAAGCGGACGCAGGTCCCCTCAGCCACCGCTGCCGCCACCGCTTCCTGCTCCTCCTCGCACCTGGAGGCCGGGGTGGGGCGGGGCGGGCTCGGAGGAGCTCGGAGGCGCTCAGCACGGCTCGGCGGGACTCGGCGCGCTTGTCAGTAGGAGAGAAGGTGCTGCTGCGGATTGTCCCTCACCCTGACGCTTTCCCCTGCCCACTTCCGACATGATTAACTCCTACAAGAGGAGCAGATGATTTCTGGGCAGCAAGCTCCTCCTCGCAGCCTTGTTGGGAGCCGTCACCCACGGTGGCTTGTATCAGAACTGGTGTGGCCAGCAGCACTAGGGAAGGAATTGTCCCGTCTGGACTGGGCACTGGGGAGGCCGGCCCTCATATCCAGGGCTCAGTTTTGGGCCCCTCACTCCCAGAAGGACACTGAGAGGCTGGAGCGTGTCCAGAGAAGGGCAACGAAGCTGGGGAAGGGTCCAGGGCACAAGTCTGGTGAGGAACCGCTGAGGGGCCTGGGGTTGTTCAGCCTGGAGAAAAGGAGGCTCAGGGGATTTTCCCCCATAGTGTTTGTGTGTACAGACAGTGAATGGTTTTTGAGTTGTCTGCGTGCTTTCCCATGCTGGATATTTAAAGAATCTTAATCCAGTACACTGTTTATGCAACACCCTATGTCCAAATCCACAGGAGCAGCCAGTCCACCGCTACACAGCCCCCTCCTGTCACACCCGGGACCGCCTCTCCCTCGGCCCGACATCTCCAAATAGAGGGAACTGACCCGAGCTGTCTCGCAGAGGTGATGTCCTGGCTAGCTCGCCTGCAAAGGGAATTAGAGGATGATGTGTTTTCTTGGAAGTGCTGGAGACCAGAGGGGAAGCTGAGGAGAACACAAGAGCAGCCAGACGGTGGATGATTTCTGGTTCTGTGTTCCTACATCAGAGTTACAAACAACAGAACAGGGTTAAGAATTGTTTTGAATTGTTAAGAATTTGCTTTCCCTGTGTTTTGGTCTGGAAAATTCAAAAAGGAACTGTAAAGTACTATAAAGCTGACAAAAGAATTACTTTCAGTGGGGAAGTACTGAACTTCATGGAGATGTGAAACTAGATAAAACACCACTGGCATAAACTAAAAGCTGTGAGGTAGCCAAATGCCTTCTTGTTTCTCCAGGAAGAGAAAATAAAACCCCTGGGCCTCCCTTATTCCCTTTTGTTAACAAAGTGGCATCAGAACTTGAGCCCCTAAGAAATCATTCTATTCCTTCTCATATGTCTGTAGAACTCCAGTTCATCTCTCTGCAGTCATATCACCAGTTCATTACTTTCCTATTAGCAGTGTCCATTTTAAAGACCAATTATTTTGGTTACCATACACATTGTCCTTGAATTGCATATTCTTTGTGCAGATGAGTAAAAAAACATACTATGAAGGACATACTATGCAGGAGACCACTGAGCAATAGATTTATTTATAAAAGAGGCATAAAGATCTCCCAGGAGAGCTGAGCATTGTCATTGCCAGCACAAGTCAGGAAGATCAAAGGGTCTTCAGTCTTCTCCACAGAATGTCTTGAACTTCGGACATCGTGACTTTTCTCCTTTGAACGTGAGTATTCCTGTGCCATTTCTCTCACAGCAGGGTGCTGTTGTGAGCTAGTATAAATGTACTGGTTCTTTGTAATGATATTGCCAAAGAAACCAATGCTCCAAAGCAACGACATGGAATTATTAGAAGATGAGCTGTCTGACATTAGTAAGGTATTTACTCATCGGGCAAACATCTGACTATGTCACAGTGATTTCTGTTCAAAGTTTTTCATTGTAAAGTCCCCAAACCAACAAGCAGGATACAAACCACAGTTCACTGGGAAGAACCTACTTCTGTGCAAAATGTGGCACTTCCAAACATACAATCACAGACTGGTTTGGGTTGGAAGGGACCTTTCAAGGTCACCTGGTCCAACCCCCCTGCAGGGAGCAGGGCCATCTGCAACTAGAGAAGGTTGCTCAGAGCCCTGTTCAACCTCACCTGGGATGGTGCTAGGGATGGGGTTTCTACCAACTCTCTGGGCACCCTGGGTCAGGATCTCCCCAGCCTCAGTGTAAAAAATTTATTCCTTCTCTCCAGTCTGAATCTTCCTCTTTTAGTGTAAAACCATCATCCCTTGTCCTGTCACGACAGCCCTGCTAAAAATATTTTCCACATTTTTCTTAGAAGCCCCTTTTATTACTGACAGGCTGAGACACATCCAAAGGGATGGGAAAAGCTACATCCTGAGCAGAATATGTCACAAACTGTGTGGTCACTCTGGCCCTGGTTGAACTGCTCAGCCAAACAAGGGAGACTCATCCATGTAAGGAGACGAGCAGGATTTATCCTTGAGCTTGGCTCAATAAACAGACAGTTGGGAATTTTCCTGTAAAATTGGATATGAAGAATATGGTGCTGTTACAGTAACACGGGAGAGTAATTGCAGCCCCCAGAACATTTTATTTGGCTTTGGTGTAGAGTTAGTGTTTTCTTCTTGCTTATTCTTTAGTAGGAGTCACCCAGCAGCAGGACTTACAGGGGGCTGCCTGACCCACTTCTGCCTTGTGCTGTGCAAACTGCAGGGCAAGAAGAAACACTCTGAGCAAGCCAGAGGGACTGCTTGGTTCATTTGTACCCCTCTGCTACCAAATGGTGGTCAGAGGTGGTTTGGCATAAAATATATTGCCTTACTGCAAGAGGCAATGTGGCCTGCAAGGAGTCAGCTGCTTGCGCAGGAAGGGAGCGCTCGCCGTATATCACACAGGCAGGCAAAGGAGACAGCAGAGAGAGTCATGAGGCCCAGGCATTTCTGAGCCTCTGGGGAGAAATCCAACTTTTTGTCAGGGAGAAGTCATATTCCATCATCTTTATCTGTCATGAAGTGAAATGATAACAAAACAGCTTAGCAGCAGGAACATTCCTTGGTGCGTAAGGGTGGGTTATTTACTGCGTGCCATATGTGTCTCTCTGATGGCTTATATAGAAATCTTGGGTACAGATGCTCCAGCACTCATAACAAAAGATATAAATAGTTGGGGTGGTAAACAACTTATAGAACAGGAAAGCACTACCAGATAACACATATGCCCTTATGGGTGCTTGGAGGGAGGACGTGAGTCACGGAAGGGACTCCATGGGGAGAGCAGCACTTCCCCATGGCTCTCACACTGGCACATATGTAATGGGTCCTTTATGCATGGCAGTTGTTAGTGACTATGAGCCATTCTGAGAAGAAAATAGTAAAGATGACAAGAGCTTGAGACACTGAAGCTTCCTCCTCGAGCTGTGCACATGGTCTAATGTGTCCATGGCTTTGTTAGGAAAGTCAGCCAGGTGCCTGCTGCCTTTAAATGGGTTGTGTGAGGTACTGACACGAGGCAGTTCAGACACCTGTCATGCCTGGCACAGCCAGTCTCCATCATGGGTTGATAAAGCTCCAGGCAGCAGAGTGTTGCATCCCAGGACTTTCTGTTGTCACACCCAGTCCCATTCTGGCAAAACATTTACCATCTCAGGTGGACAAGGCAAAAAAATGAGTAGGTCAGTGATTTGAGACAACATTATGGACTACAATGAGATTTTGTGGTGATACTCTAAGTACAATTACAGCAGGTTGGGCAGGAAACTGAATCTAAAATTCTTAATCCACATGTAAAACTACTGAGACTTTCCTGGAAACATTTGAGGAAGAAGTGAGCATATGCTGGAGCTATTTTAACTTATACAGCATGTATCAGAAAAGTGAGGATAAATGTGAAGTGTTGAAGTTTGGGGGGCTCTTTCACTGCCAAGTTTGCAGTTGGATCCAGTTGTCACCAAAGCCTTGGGCAGCTAGACGTGGTTCTCCGATGTTGTTGCTTTTACACTTGGATTGTTCAGGCAGCTCCTGCTGCTGCTGTGAGATCTCTGCAGGAGCACTAAGCTCAGAAGCTGGCAGCTAGGCTGGAGCTCAGTTTTCCAGGATCCCATGGCATCTCCTCTGTCCTTATGCTGGGCAGTAGTGGAACATCTGCCCATCACCTCCCACCCACTCTTGCAGTCCTGCTTCATCATCATCTCACCCGGGGAGAGTTAACTACGCAGAGAACTTACTGGGCCATACTGGGCATTTGGGTCACCCCTGGAGATCATCCTGCTGGTTGAGAGCAGATGGACACACTGTGCAGATGGAGTCTTGGTGCCTCAGTCACCGAGAGCTTAACTAAAAAAAACAGCAACAGCTTTTCACCCATCATACAGCTGTTCAAAGCTGGGGTGGAGGGGTGTGCTCTGATGCCATGTCAGTGGAGATTGAGTGTGAGGATGTTGCTGTTGGTTGAAGTTCTGGGCTTCAGGAGGTCTCTTGTTTTCAAAAATTGCTGGAGAAGAGGCTGGTTTGCCCTCTGGGGAGAGGAGTTGGGTTTTGGAAGAGCTGGAAGACAGACAGGTGTTGCAAGGGCAGTGGGAGGCTTAATGGCAGTGTAGGGTTAATGGCTGGACTTGATGTTCTTGAAGGTCTCTTCCAGCCAAATCATTCTGTGATTCTGTGAAGGGTCTGGAGCAGCATGCAGCTCTGCTCAGCCCTGGGGGGGAGAAAGCAGGAGGGTGATGTCCTGACACTTACTTACATCAGCACCACCCCAGCTCCCTCAGGGTCCAACACCTTGGTGTGAGGTGCTCGGGGAGCACCACTGTCAGAAGCTGCAGGTTACACAGGGAAAAGTGGAAGGATCTTAATTTGTTCTCACTGCATGCTCCCAGACTTTTCAGTTTGCTCCCCAGTTTTGTTTACTTTGTCATTGTAAGGAGAATAAGCAACATTTCTTTGTCATCATTCTTTCCTCCCTGAGACAGAAAGTTATTATCAATACTTTCCATGGCTGAGCAAATAATTAAAAATGAATAATTTATACCATTAATGCAGTTCTTTTTCCCCATTTATGTAATAACTGCCAGAGGATCACAAATTTATTTTGAATTTATTCTTTAGCTAAGTTTATTTGATACATCTTAATGATCCTACTGCTCTTGTTGATTGAATGTTAATTTTAAATAATTATTCACATTCATTAATATGCACATTGTTTTCTACTGGCTGGTGAAATAAATCAAGTGATGTCATTTTTCTTCCCTGGCAGGATAAATCTGCAGTCACTTCTAGTACAAACATTCATAAACACCAAAGCAATGCTTATTTTTCTGAATAGTTGGGCATATAAGCTTTGAAAATTATCTTCTGAGTTTATTTGAACTTGGAAACCATAATTTCCCCTGTATCTGCAAGCAAAGGGACACGAAAGGTGCAGCAGCAGATCTAGAGTGAGCACATGTAAAATCCAAGTGGATCCTGGCTTGTTTATTTGCACATCCTTTTCCAGTCCTTCGAGCACAGCTGATGCACACAGACCTCTGCATCAGGCTGCTCTAGAAGACATCATTCCCTCCAGATTCCAGCCAGTTCCTCTCCCTAATGCATGCCTAGCAGATAAACTTCATCCTTAGGCAGGTAAGAACTTCTCTAGCCTTTAACATCTTTCTTCTGCCTTCAGTGGCACGTGGACCTAGACCTGGCTCCTTTTAGCAGAGGTTCCTTTGCTGCAAGATCAGAAATGAAGCAGAAAATCAGCATTTCTGAGGCAGCAGCGTGCAGCCTCTACCAGGGGAGAATGGTACCCACCTCCCCAAGCTCTTCCCTGTCTTTCACACAGCAGCTTTTTTAGGCTCGTATCAGTCCTCAATAAAATCTCTTTTCACTGTGGCCTAGAGCTCCTGGGAATACCACAGCTGATAGCAGAGCTGATTGGTATCATTTCCTAAAAGCTGAAGCATTATTATTATTATTATTATTATTATTATTAAATATCACCTGCTCCAGGTGACCCTGCAGGTGGGCCAGATGAGACAGTCTCCAGAGATCCTTCCAAACCCCCACCACTGTCTGTGATTATTGCCATCAACCTTTGGTCTTTGTGGGAACTTCAAGTGTGATTTTCAATCTGGTAGATGCTTAATGTTACTTTTAAAAAAAAAAAAAAAAAGTGCACAAAGCCCAGTAAAATACAATATGATAGAACCTAACTTAAAACCAATACCATCACAAACCTGATTTGGGTGTGCAATCCAGAGGTGCTGTGGGTGCCCTCCCTCCACGTGCCAAAACCCTCGATTTTGCCCTGCAAAAGCAGGTCCAAACTGCCCCGTTGTGCCATCCCTGCTGTGGCGGGAGGCTTTGCTGCTTACACACCTGGTCTGGTGTCACTGATTCCGAGGTGTGGGCTTGAGGACAGGCTCAGTCAGGGAGCAGCACAGCGGGAGCGGCTCGGCTGGCAAAGGGGGATGGTTTCAGCTGCGGTTCGTGGGTTGCCATGGTTAGTGCCATCTGCTGCCCGAACCACCCAGCTCAGGGGCCTGCAGGCGGCTCGTGTGCCAGCCAGGATTTGAAGCTAGGGCCACGGGGGGTGGAGCTCTCATCCCGCCTTCGGCTTCTCCTTCCACACTTGGCTATGCCCCTCTCTTAGTTTTGCTTTGCCACAGGTATTACTCACCGGCCCAGCCTTTGTTTTCCCTTCTCCTGCGAACACACTCAATATCCGCTTGATAAAGCGTTTTCCCTCGGATTCTCCCTCCTCCAACTCCTATCCACTGCATGCTGCCTTTCCAAAGGTATCCAGTTTAAACAGTGCTGCCTCCTGGGATTGATTAATGATGGCAGAGAAGCCAGACAGCCTTGCAAGGCACCATCTCCTTTGCAAGTCGGACTGCCCCTCTGGTATTTGTCCTTTTTTTTTTTGCATTTTGGCTCATTATTATTTTTGCATTTGTTGTTGTGGGTGCCAAAGGTCTTTCAGGAAAGGCTTAATGCTTGTTTAAGTAGATAAACTAATGGTTCCCATGAACATATGCAGGTATTGATTGCTTTAAAAGTCTTTGTGGCAGCTGGGATGAACCAGGAGTGACCTACTCCTGGTAGGCTTAGCCCAAGGCAGAGTCTCCAACCAGCTGGAAACAAAGCCCAGTCCCCAGGGCTCAGTTCCCACCCTGCTCATATCAGGGGAGGACTGGGGGCTGGTGGTACCACCTTCTTACTCTTGACAACTCCCTGACAGGAGGTTGGAGACAGGTGAGCTCGGTCTCTTCTCCCAAGGAACAAGCAACAGGACAACAGGAAACAGCCTCAGGTTGTGCCAGGGAAGGCTTAGGTTGGACATGGGGAAATATGTCTTCACCAAAGGGTTGTGAGGCACTGGAGCAGGCTGCCCTGGGAGGTGGTGGAGTCCACATCCCTGGAGGAGTTGAAAAGGCTGTGGTGCTGAGGGACACTCTTTATTAGGGACCTGGCAGTGCTGAGTTAATGGTTGGACTTGATGAGCTTAAAGGTCTTTTCCAGCCAAAATGATTCTGTAATTCTACAGCTACTGACATTCTTGCTTCTCTGAAAGTCTTCTACAGGGCTCTAGATAATGATCCTGACAGGAGCCTTGAGCCGAGTGGATTTCCCATCCCTGTAGCAAGCACACCTCTAACTGTTCCAGATGGATCCCTTGCTTTCCACTGGCCATTGCTCAGGCTGCTTGGAATTGCAGAGCGTTTGCTCATGTTGATTGTAACATGAGAAGGAAACTCACACCCTAATCCAATCTAAATCTCAGCCAGGAGGTGAGTGGGGATCACAGCAGGAATACAGCCACTGGCAAATCAGTGGGAATACAGCCACAGGCACATCAGTGCAAACCCCCTCCCAGACTAAAGGCAGCTTGGTACCCACAGTGCTGGGGAAGGGAGCAGTGCCCACTCCCAGCACCCCTGGGAGGCTCAGGGCTGTTGATAGCCCTCCCTCCCTTGCCTGTCAGGGCATTCAGGCATTCTGCTTATTGCAACCACCCACAGGTGCGATGGGAAAGAGATCTTTGGGTTCAAACATGAGTGCAGAGCAGGAGTCACAGGGTGTGCAAGCAAGCTGTGATTATAACAGCTCGCCTGACATCAATAGAAGTGACAATCCTAACACCCCAGAGAAACAGGATTCCTATTCATAGATCCAGCCTCTTGGAAATAAAAAGGCTCTGCTCTCTGTTCTGTTGCTTTCATTAAAACAAAGAAGCAGGTGGTCCCTGTTTGTTTCAAGTCTTGTTGCAGTTTCCTTGTCAAAATGTCACCTACACCAGTGGCCTTTTCCTTACCAGTGTAGGCAGAGAAGTCAGGAGCTGTGAGATCAGAGCCTTCATCTTGCCACAGGCTCTTTCCTGGCCCCTGTCATGCCTGTGATAATCCCACCTGAGAGATGGGGAACGGAAGCAAAGTGATTCGTGGGTTTGAGTATCACTTAGTTGGAAATTAGGAAAATTTTTTTTCCCTGCAAATGTGGCAAGGCCTGTCCCAGGCTGCCCAGGGCAGGGTGGAGTCCCCATCCCTGGAGGGGTTTCAGAACTGTGGAGCTGTGGTGCTGAGAGACATGGGTTAGTGGTGACCCGGCAGTGCTGGGTTAACAGTTGGACTCAATGATCTTAAAGGTTTTTTCCAACCAAAATGACCCTATGATGCTAAATCCCAGCAGTTATTAAAGCTTCCCTACCTGGCAGTCGTTGCTAGGTGAGAGGTGTCCTGCTCCATCACTGAGGTCAATTAAATGCTGTCCTCAAGCAAGCTGCTTTGAACTGAAGCCTATGTGAAAAGGGAGAGATGAGATCCTTGTTCTCTTCATTAAAGAATGATTGGAGATTTTGTTCAAGATGAGCCTGAGTCACAGCTTTTAATTTCCTCTGAGCAGAAAGGAGGTTTGGAGAACAGACTTTAGGACTATGCAAGGACACTGGATTTTTAAAGAGAAAGAAAATGCACTGAGCACTGTGTACTTCATGTGAAACAGCAACACAGAAGGGTCTTCCTCCCCATCCTCCTTTACACCACTTCATCTGAAGTGAGTGTCCCTGTTGAATGACACCACGAGAACAGCAGAGGCCCCACTGAATACATGGAATGGGGCACTATCTCTGCAGATTTGGGGTTTACTGTGAGACAAGGAGAAAGATGGAGGGTTGCTAAGGTCTGAAGGAGTGAAACAGAGAAAGCAAGAAAGGGAAGGGAAAGTTCATGGGTAGGATTAAAGTTAAGGATGTTTTCTCACTCAGTGCTGTCAGTCCCTTCATGGGACTGGGAAGCAGTGTGGGAAAATTCACAGCCTACTACTTAGTGGATTGCCCTTCACCCACTGAGCTGTCACCACCAGGTTACAGAGCTGCTGGCTCAGTGTCATTTCAAGTCTTTTAGTGTATTTTTAAAGAGATGTGTTTTGGAGCTGCAGCGTTCCCCTGAGAGGTGAGGAAGTCTGGCTTTGTCCTCCCACGTCAAGGGTGTATCCCCCAAGTGCCAGGCTGCTGTGGGAAGAGGGAAAAAAAAGCCATGACTGTGTCAGTCTTCAGTATCCAGAACAACCAGTGTGATGCTGCACCTGGATAGAAATCATTTGGGAACTTCTTTTAAAGAAACAGGAATGTCACCTTTCCTCTTGCTCCCTCCCAGCTCTGTTCCACCTGCTCCTGCTCAGGCTGCTGAAAGCCTCTGTGAGATGCTTTCTACATTTTTAATTGAACCTGAAATGCAGTTTCTCAGCCTTTCCTTTTGGTGTGAGAAACAATGCTTGACTTTGGGGTCAGCCCAAAAGGGATAACTCTGGATTGTATCATTATAATCTTACAGTGCATTATTTCATTCCTCCTCCAACAGCTTTCCAGCAGGAGAAAACAAACCCCTTACCCTTCCTTTGATTTCTGTGCAGGCCTCCTGCTGCTGAGAGCAGGCCATTAGGGATTTGTCACATCCTGAATAAATATCCCAGCTGGGGAAGCATTTGTCTTTTGAAATCTATGGTCTTCACCTTCTGGATGTAGATGACACCCCAGCCTAACACACCTGAGTAACAGGGGCTGCCTGTGGTCCTACCTGCAAACATCAAATCTGTGTATCAATGTGCTAAATATTTGGATCTGTGGGCTCGGTTCTGACCCCAAAAAAGCACAGACATCGTTCCCCCAGTCCTCCTCTCCCTCTGAAGGACCCTTCCCAGCTTGCTGTGGCTGTCACCCAGAGGAGAAGGCATCCACAGATCCTTTCAGTCCCATTCTTTCAAAGCACAGCAGTGTTGCTGCAGGTGCCTCTCACTGGCTCTCTTCCTCAGCAGGGGTTTCCAAGGGTCTTTCCTCAGTACAGGGGACGTGCCATGGGAGACCTTCAGGCTGCTGGGAAGGCTTTACATAGAAGCCAGTGTGGTTTTAAAGCCAGAGCCAAAACATGGTTTGCTCCCATTTCTGGGGCTGCAAGCCAGCCCTGAGCTGAAGTGACAAACGTTACCCAAGAGAGGAGACTGTAGTACAGGAAAAATCACTGGCTAAGAAAACAAATGTTAATTTATGTACAATAAAAAACACCCCAGTGCACAGAGAAAATCACTGCTGCCTTATCCTGCTACTGCATCTCACTCTGTTTTACTGCTAGAGCTTCCCCTTTGAAGAGTTAAGATGCTCCCAGGTTTTGAGATTTGCCAGGGTTTTTATTCTTGCTGCTGTGCCAGAGGGACAGGTGGTTGGTGCCTGACAGGGGTTGTATCCTGCTTTAACACAGAGTGGAACAACAGTGTTCTGGATGCTAAATGGGGGAGTTAAGCCATCACAGCACCTAATTTCTCACTCAGCTTCCTCATGCTTCCCTTTTTTCCCCCCTCTGGACAAGCCACTTAACTGCAGACATCTTTAGTTGGCTTATTATTGTGTTAGAGACAGAAATATCCGTCATGTTTCCATGCCTACTTACATGTACAGAGTTAGTTCTGAGATATTGAGCTGAAAAATCCCAGGAAAGGGGCTGCTGGTAACGGGAGTCACAGCCCTGTCTGGCCCCAGGTTAGTCAGCCAGGGGGGTCAGTTAGACCCTGAAGACTGATGCTAATGGGATAGTTGGTATTTCTGAATGATGCTCCATGACAGGACATGGTTACCATGGAGATGAGATTAAGGAAGTTGTTCCATGGTTCAGACATGGCTCCTGCCCCCACCAGGGAAGTGTGTTAAAGGAGGAGGTGACCTTTCAGTGTCCTCATGGGTCAAACAACAGCTCCCTGAAAATCCACAGCCCAGTAATCAGATGTTTGCCTGACTTCTCTCAGACAGGGCATCCTCAACACCCATGGGTGCTGAGGGACTGGCTGATGTTGTTGCTGCACCACTCTCCATCATTTTGGAAAGATCATGGAGAACAGATGAGGTGCCTGAGGGCTGAAAGAAAGCCAGTGTCACTCCAGTCTTCAAAAAGGGCAAGAAGGAAGACCTTGGGAATTACAGCCCAGTCAGCCTCACCTCCATCCCCGAAAAGGAGATGGAGCAGCTCCTTCTAGAGACCATCTCTAAGCACATGGAAGAAGAGAAGCTTATCAAGAGTAGCCAGCATCAATTTGCTAAAGGGAAGTCATGTCTGACTGGCAGACTTCTATGATGGTGTGACATTGGGCAGATGCAGGGAGAGCAGTGGCTGGTTTCTGCCTTAACTTCAGCATGGCTTTTGACTTCTCTCCCATAACACCCCCTTGGGTAGCTCAGCAAGTGTGAGTTAGAAGAGTTGACAGTGAGAAAGACTGAGCACGGGCTGAACAACAGAACTCAGAGGGTTGTGATCAGTGGTGCAGAGTCTATCTGGCAACCTGTAAGTAGTGGTGTTCCTTTGTGGCCTGCCCTGAGTGACCCTGCTCTGGGAGGGGTGTTGGACCTGATGATCTCCAGAGGTCCCTTTCAACCCCTGCCATTCTATGATTGTTCCCAGCATCTTCCTTTTTAAGTAATCAGTATAATTTTAAGATACTATTAGTCAAAGATGCCTCAGGAAATACTAGAACTGAGTATAGTGTGAAACTGGACCAACCAAATCCATTATTTTCTTATTGCTTTGCTGCAGGCTATTTTAGAACAGAAATGATTTGGACTTTCAAGATGGGGTTCATCACTTCTGTTAGATGTTGAGAAACTCAGAATTTATAGCAGTTATAGGTTTATTCTTCACACAATGTAATTCCTGTTACAGTCTATTCTTCACAGAGAGGTTGTGATTTGAATATCTCAAATATCCTCTGGAGATATTCAGAACCCACTAATGTGTGTTCACAGCCTAGAATCCAACTGTGTCCTGGCTGCATCCCCAGCAGTGTGGGCACCAGGTCGAGGGAGGGGATTCTGCTCTGCTCTGGTGAGACCCCCTGCAGTGCTGGGTCCAGATGTGGAGTCCTCAGCTCAGGATAGACAGGGACCTGTTGGAGGAGGGGCAATGCAAAGATCTGAGTACTGGAGCCCCTCTGCTGTGAGGCCAGGCTGAGAGAGCTGGGGGTGTTCAGCCTGGAGAAGAGAAGGCTCCAGGGAGACCTTCTTGCAGCCTGTCAGTACTTATAGGAGCCTGTCAGAAAGATGGGGACAGGCTTTTTAGCAGGGCCTGTTGAGACAGGACAAGGGCTGATGGTACTAAATTAAAAGGGGAGATGTAGATTAGAGAGAAGGGAGACATTTTTTAAACAGTGGGCGGTGAGACCCTGGCCCAGGTTGCCCAGAGAGGTGGTTGATGCCCCATCCCTGGAACCATCCCAGGTGAGGCTGCCTGGGGCTCAGAGCAACCTGCTCACACACACACAGAGTGATCACACACACACACACACACGCACACAGCTGACACACACATGCATCTGTTCCTTGTTTCTTTTCCTTTGATAGTGCCCGTAAGGGAAATGCCAGGGTGCTTGTAAGGGCGAACAGCAAACAGCAACAAGGGTGCCCACTGATGCCTTCTTACTGTCTTTAAAGAAAAGAAAATTGCAACAGCTCTGTCCTGAGGAAAGGATAAAATCTGTACAAGCTGAGCAAGACTGTGCTTTGCCTGTCCCTCTTTTAAACCACAAAAGGGCTAAAGGTTCCTTTTAATGACCTTAGTGAAGTGTAACAAAATACTTCCACTGCCCGGAACGTCCGATCCCGTGGCACATCTTACTGACAGAAACACTCTGAGCATGGATGAGCCACCTTGCCTCGGAGACTCCATCAAGCCTCTGCACATTTATCTGGCACAATCAATAAATACCAATCCAGGCAACAGAGGAACAGGCAGGGACAGCTCAGAGAGACCAGGGCAGCCCACTAGGGCTTGTCAAACACGGCAGACGTGTGTGGCACGGCCAGCTCGGGCATCAGTCAGTAGGTGCAAAGATGAGGTGTTATCGGGAGGCAGTTTAATTGTATTTCTGCCCTCTGTAAGCTCTTGGGGGTGAGTAAATACGCCAGAGGAAAGGCCCGGGGACGGCTTACTCCAGAGCTCTGCAAGGGAATGCCACCGCCCTTGGCGTGTGGGTAAATGGCAGCCCCGCTCCGCTGGCTGGCTGAGGAGCTGCCAGCAGGCAGGTCACGCCGGAGGGCGGCAGAGACTGATTGATAGCTCAGCGTGGGGACTCACTTGGCTTGTCTGCACCTCAGAGTGATTTCACACTGTCACTGCTCCTCCTCCAGCCATGGGATGGAGATGTCACTGTCGGACAGCTCCTGCGGCAGAGGATAACCGAGAGCTGCCTCCTATCCCCCATCTCATGGCTTGGGTCCATGGGAAGGTCAAGCACATGCCTTTACTACCCAGCTCATACATTTTTACATTCGTTTTCTGTGTTTCTTAATAGGCAGAAGGTAATCTGATTACAGCTTTGACCTTTACAACGAGGCATAGCTTGCTTTTTAAATGCCGTTTTCCATATAATGTACACAGAAGCGTAACCTTATTAAACACAACTTCTGGTTGTTAATGACACGAAGCATAAATATCCATGCTCAGACACTAGAACCCAATGCAGTGCTGAATTTAAATACCAGGCATCTTAGTGCCAATTGCTCAGACTTCTGGGCACCAGCAACACTCGCCTAACAGGGTTAGAGCCAGGAATAGATTCTTCTGTGGGAGCAGCCACAGTGGGTGGTTTATCAATGCTGATCAAGAGCTCAAGGGGGGGGGGGGGAGAGGGCGGGACGAGATTCTTGTAAGGGGTGCCGAG
>JAOEGS010008750.1:0-21697 GCA_025447755.1 Corythornis vintsioides | reverse complement strand
AGCTCCAGGGATGGGGCCTCAACCACCTCCCTGGGGAGCCTGTGCCACTGATCCACCACCCTCAAGGGAAACAGCTTCTTCCTGAGATCCAGTCTAAATCTCCTCTGCTCTCATTTAAACCCATACTTCACACCAGCATTTGTTGGAACTGCTGTTAGAGGAACAGCTCAGCCAATCTCAGGGTGATGCTGGTGATAATAATGATGTATAATATTGCCTGTTAAGTTTTGTATGCTTTTCCATTCAGTGCTGGAGTACTGCAATACACATCCTGGTGCTGTTTGCATGCAACAAGTGCTCCATGGGACCCCTCTGACAGGCTGTGTCATCCTGCAGCTCAGGTTAAAGGGATAAGAAACCATCTCACATCTAAATCCTGCCTGATATCTCATTTCTTGCAGCCTTTTAGGCTACAGCTTCCATCTCTGTGCAGCATCTAGCCCACAGGGGCTGGCTCCCTGGGATGCTCTCAAAGAGAGCACTTCAAAGCAACTATTTGTCCCAGACAAACATCTGAATTTTTAGAAGCAGTTCTAGAACAGAAATAGTGTTGCCATGACAATATATAGTTATATTTATAGAGTGTACAGCAAGATAAATAGACAGGTAGATGTGGTTTCTAGTTTGGAAATGATTACCCTGTCACATGCTGCACTTTCCATCCCTGCTTCACAGCCAGGGGGAACCCACAGCACAGACCAAAGTTAAACAGCCCAAAGCCAACAGCAAAGTCAACCAAGCAGCAGGTCAAATCCACCCTGCCTGTAGCAGCAGGAGCCAGCAAGCAAGCCAGGCTTCCCAAGCAGCAGGCCCAGCAGCACTGTGCTCACCTGCAGTGGAGCTGGCAGTGCTCACCTTTAGCAGTGGCTGTCTCCCCATCGCTGTGGGCCATGCGCTGCATGGCCGTGGCTGCAGCACACACTGGGAAGCTGATCCTCTGCCCCAGGACTGATGTTGACAGGTCCATGGCTGACACATCCCTCAGCACCCTGGGGTACAGCTGCCATCTGACAGAGACACAGATGGAGGGAGTAAAAAGCCTGCACAGATCACTTTAGCTTCAAGTTCCTACCAGCCAAGGACAGATGTGCCAGCTGCTGTCAGGGGGAAACTGGAGGGGAAGAAGCTGCACCAGGTACCAGGAACTGGTACCAGACATCAGGACTGGAGCAGAGTTTCACTGAGGGAGCCAGAGCTGCAGCAAGACCCACAAAATGCACAAAAGCAGGATAGAAAGAGGGTGAGGAGGGACCAAAGTCCATGGAGGATGAAACAGAGCTTGAAACTTTCAAAATGAGGGATGAAACTTTCAAAGAGCCTCTGAAATTTCCAAATGTTCCCAGGCAATAAAAAGAGAAGCTGCAGAAGAATGAGGTTGATGGCAGAAGTGGATGAGAGAACAGGAACAGGAGAAATTAGCAGCCCCTCTGTTATTCCTCCTATGGACTAGGAAGCCAAAAGACATGGGGTTTTTGAATAAAACTCACCTGGTCAGCACACTTCACCCTCCCTGTGCAGGTATGTGCACTGGGATGAGACAGAACTGTGCTGTGCTGCCAGCCAGCCAGACCTGCCCAGGCTGGAGAGCTGGGCAGGGAGACACTGAATGCAACTGAACAAGAGCAAGAGTAGAGCCCTTCATCTGGGGAGGAACAACCCCACGGATGAGTCCAAGCTTTCCTTTTCTCCTTCCAATCACTCCACATGCTTCTTTGACCACAATCACATTATCAGCCTTGCTTTTTTCAACCAATAATTATCTGCCCAGTCAATTTACCACCCTTAATACACAGCTAAAAGGCAACAACAGGCATCAGTGCTGCTGCTGCTGCTAAACAACTGCTGCTCCTCATGCACACCCAAGGCAGCTGTGGCAGAATGTGTCACAGAAGATCAGCAAAAGCCTGTTCCTACACATCTTCCCTTCCAGAAAATGCTGAGAGGGGAGATTTCAGATTGATTTCATGAATGCCATCAATCTAACCTGACCTTGGCATGAAATCTGTTCTCCATTCTGGCTCCTCGGCAACTCGAGAAGGAATTCAGTTGCCAGGGCATGCTGAGGGAAGGACATGTCATTTCAGGACAGAGCAAATGAGAGGTGAATGTAGTTAGATGCCCTGACATCCCACATCTTTCCTGGCCTTCATGCCTCACTGATCTCACAGCCATCTCCACACCAGTTAAAAACTATGTTTTAAAAAAAAAAATGAAATGATTTAGCCTTAGCAGGAACAACCTGATACTGATGTGTGAGCTCTGGACCTTCCCTCAGTCCCTGAGCTAGAAGCTAGAGAAGAGTCACTGTACCTGGTGATAAACACTAGCCTTCTGGAGGCATTTTATACTCAGGTATGTGCTTACAGGTCCAAAACACTTCAAGCTCCTGTGCTGTCAAAAGGCCAAGGCAATGGTTTTATAACCAAATGGATCCAGGTTTTGCTGCTCTAAAAATTGCAATTCTAAGAGTATTGCAGCATCTGTCAAAAGTAGCATTCATTTACTAGATCAGTCAATAAGAAACTATTTTTTCTCCATAAAAAGTTACCAAAATAAAGAGAGCTCACAGACAAAACCCAACTCTAATTTTCCCTTTAAATACAACCTGGCCCAGCAGTTTAGCTCACCTAAAAATCTCACACCACAAAGGAGTGGGCTAACAATTCATGCTCCTGGTTCAGTTTCATGCTTTCTTCACTTCCCTTTAGAAAGAAAAGTTTATAGTTATATCTATAAATACTTAAACTGTAAATGTTTTTAATCAGCTTCTGACAGTGGAAATCAACAAGAGCTCTCTGGGAAACGAAGCTGAACTTACTTTTTCTTTTCCACAGTCATCACTTGTGGCTCGAGGGTGTAAAGTCCACCTTACTGTCTATTTACCCACAAGCTGCTCTCAGGAACAGGGAGAAAAAGCAGTGGCATGCTAGAGACACACCAGAACTGCAGGAGAGTCAGTGAGAGGCAGGCTGGGTCTAAATGAAGCTGGAGATGAGTGTGTCCATGCTCCAGCTTCAAATCTGATCCAGGCTCTCCCACTGAGAGTGACCATCAGCACATCACCCCCTCATCCCACTTCTCTGCTTAAACCTACAACTGCAGGCTCCTATTGGCAGGATGCAAGGGATGCCAGGGAAGAGGAGGTGAGCCTGAACCCCACAGGGTACCAGCCTAAAAATGAGATTTTCTCAGAGTATCTGCCCTTGCAGTGGAAATCCCTCACTGGCATTATAGCCCCAGATGTAGAAATGGCAGTTTCAGCCAAAGGATTCCTTAGAGAATTCACTTTAACCAAAGAAACAAAATGCAGGTGAAGCTAAGAAGATGCTAATGGATTTCAGGGATTGCTTTCTGACAGAAAATGTTAGGTAGAAGAGTGAAAAGGGAGAGGGAGAATTGTTCTGAGAAGCAGTTATCACTATTTTTGCTCAGAACAAAGTTTCAGAAAAACTGAGTTTTGTTCACACAAGAATCTAATAATACACCACATCTAATAAAGCAGAATTTACACCCCCTACCTCCCACCCTCAGCCTTAAATAATCCTCCTACCTTGAAAATGCTGCTATGTTATCTGCTAATGTTTCCTGGTTATCTGCTCCAGATCTGTAATAATCATACACTGATTTGGGGAGAAATTTTTTAGCATGCTCTTCAAAATCAGCAATGCAAACTGGTTTGCCCAACATGTCTGCAGATCTCACAGGGTTTGGGGTTTTTTTCCCTACATCTCTCTCTTTTAAACTCTGTATTTTTTGTCTGTAAATCATTAATACAGGAGCTCATCAGGATTCACTTTACCTTCATACCAACAAAAAAAAAAACCAAACTCAAACCAACAAAACACCAACTTGTGTCACACTGGACTTTGGCACCACGTTTCATCTCATGTGGTCAAAGCCAACCTAGGATATAATGGAATAAAATATGGCAAAAGGAAAATGAATCAGCAAGGAAAGGGACATGTAGGTGCAGCATGACAAACCTACCACAATGGGAATGTAGAATCTCTCAGGTATCCCTTTATTGTTCAACCCAGGAGACTGAAACAAGATAGTATTGAGGGGCAAAAAGCAAAATCCTGATCTTAGCTCCTGATGTGTAAATGCAAAACCCACTTTGCCAGCACCAGATTTTGGGGATAAGGGAGAAATCAATCCCTTAATTAGAAACAAACCCCCAGAGCACAGTGGAAGATGTGTCAGGAGGAGTCAAGAGCACACACTGTGCTCACCACACACCCCTCCCTCTGGCACAGCCTCTGTTTGCCTCATGGTTCATCATCTGTGGTGCACTGAGACAGAGAAGCAATGCATGGGATGCAATGCACTAAAAGCAAAGCCCTACCTCACACCAATCATTTAGGGATTTAAGTAACATGATTTTTTTTCTTCTTGAGCAAGGGTAATGAATTCAGATAATATCAAGTTAAATATATATATATATACACCTCTGAGAAAATCACAGCCATCCTCCTTGCTGTTGGTTTATAAATAGCAGTAAGGAACATCATATTCTGCAGTGTGAAAAATGCTGAAGATTCAGAGGAGACTGTCAAACATCTTTGGAGGGACAGCTCAGGGACTGAGGGTGGTGCCAGCTCAAGAACCATTTAATGGCAATAATGGCACAAAGAGATTTGAAGCTCTTTCTCTAACTGCTTTACCAGATGAGGACATCTCAGATTAAGGTGTACAGGGTGTGTGGGGCTCATTTTTCCAGCTGGTCAGAATATTCATGGGAGGAAGGACTGGAAATATCAATATATATACAATAACACCATGAGACATTTACCACACATCATTGTCAGATAGAATTTCAGTGCAAAGTGGCTTAACACTGACATTTCTCCATGCTCCCAGCACAGAACTGGCCACGTGTCTGCTTTCATTTATTTCAAGCTTGCATTGCCTGTGCTAGACTCAGGTATTTCTTCTAGAGCATAGCTGGATTCCACTGGAATGCATTCAGAAAGCTTTGAATGGTGAAAAGTTACTCAGAAATTCAAGCTATGATTCTGTTTTTTTAAAAAAAAACCTCAAAATAATTCCCATCTTCATCTTTCTCAGCACTTGCATGTTCATTTACCACATTCATATCATGTAATCCCAGGTGGTTTTTGTAATAATTTAATTTACAGGTCATTAATTGCCATTTGGGCTGCAAGTTCTTCCCTTCCTTATCCCAAAGTTGCTCATGTCACCCCCCCCCTTTGAGGATTCCCCCCCAAAAACACAGACCAAAGCCCAGCTGGGGTCACTGACCTCTTGCTGCTGCCCAGCCAGGGTGCCCTGGAAAGCTCTGCAGACCTCAGCTCTCCAGGAGCTGGAAGACATCTCTTGAGCCAGGCTGTGGTGGAAGGTGCCAGGATTAACACAAAGGAAGAAAATGACACAAAAAAGGAGTTTAACCTGCTGCTGCACTAGGACTACTTGACCTCTTAAGTGTGTAACCCTTTGAGAGCACAGCCAACATCTCCCCACCAAGATACAGCCTGGCTCTGACACAGCTTCCATTCACTGGCTCCTCATTCTGCTGAGCATCTCTGGATGAGAGGGTTCCTCCAGCTGCATAATGAGACATTGGCTGTCTGAACTTCCAACCTTGAAGCAAAAAAACCCCAGCATCTAACTTAGCAGCAAGGAGTTTGCCCAAGAAGCCATGGCAAGCATCCCTGATAAAGTCAACGTGCAATTAAATGGAAATTTCATGTGATTAAGGCAAAAGGGGGGGGAAAAAAAGCCAACACCAACACAATCAGGGGAGTGCTAACATCCTCTCCCATATCTACTGCTTCTCACTTGTTCCTTTGGCAGGTCACCAGAGAATTAGCAACGAGGAATGATGTGGGATGACTGAAGCTCAGTTAAACCAGGCTCTGCAAAGGAAGCTGCAGTTCAGTTGGAAATTGAGAATTTCAGTAGAAAACCCCCACAGGGGGCTGTGAAACACACACAACTTCTGGCTTAAAAAGTGCTCCATCAAAAGCCCAGTAAGTATGTCGAGGAATAGCACAAGATGCTGGTCCTTACATGTTAGTTGCTTGAGGAGGAGATGCCCACACAGCATTTATTCCCAACCCCTGTGCTGCTGCAATGTCCATGGTCTCCTGTCAATAAGCAGAAGCCTCCTTAGGTGAAGGGTGAGTCAGCAGCTGGGATTTTGTCACTTCAGTTCACTGAAGTAAAGATTAACTGGAAAAGTTAACTGGAGTATCTAACTAAAATATTTCAGCACCCCAGTGACTAATGATTTCTCAAGACTGCTGGGCAAAGTTATGTTATCAAGTAACTAACATAATTATTACATTGACTTCCAGTTGCCCCACAAACATTTGTGAGTGTCTCCAATTAAAGTGAAACCACCTCTCCCAAGAAGATCTCAACTACTTGGAGTAGAGGGGAAATCTACAAAGAGCTCTCAGGGCTGGTTTTGACCCCCAAACACAGTGCTAACCAGACATAAAATGTCCCTTTACCCAGCATGTTTTTCTGTCCTTTATGCAAGGCTGACAGTCAAACACTTTGCTCCTGGCACAGCCTGTGGTGAGACAATTGGCAGTGTCTAAGTGCAGAGTTCTCACACCACTAGAGTTACATTCACACATTTAAAGGTACAAAACACTAGCAAGGTCTGAGGAATTCTAACCAGCCAAGAAAACTGACCTTTCATATAAAATGGAAATTTAAATTATTTGATTCCCAAATCCCCATTTTTTTTCCCCCATGCATATTTAAATGGGGGTTTATCTTTCCTTCTCAGTAAAGACAAAGTAGATGCAGACAGTTTTTCAGGTGTTTTTCCAGTGGGAAAGAGTTGAAACAGCTGATTATATAGCAAAACCAAATACAGCTAACTATATAGCAAAACCAAATGCTCACAAGAGCTTCATTTCATACCATTCCCAGTTCACATCAAGAAATGAATGCAATGGAAAGAAGAAAATCAAAGGGAGTGGCAAGCCACCCAACCACTGCAGTTGTGCTGGAAGTGAAAAGCAGTTGAGGAAACTCACCTGAAGGGAATGAATCCATGTGCTGGAGCCAGTGCTGTCACATCATCCCAACACATGCTAGTGATGGTTCCTCACAGCCACTTCTCTGGCCTCTTCTGTAACAGCATCTGCCTACTGAGAAGTGCACACAGAACATGTCCTCTCTACATCTCTACACCACTTTCTGGCCACATCCACATGGAGGAATGTACTGCTGACCTGCAAATCCCAGCCAGAGACAGTGGATTTCCCAGTGGGAGGTGGGAACCTGACCTAACAAAGGCACAGAATGAAGCCCTCAAGGGTTTGATCACACTCTTCTGCCCAGCAGCCTGGATTTGGGCTTTTGATACCTTTGAGATCATACTCAGCCCAGTTACTACAGCAGAACCATCAAGGTAGCTTCTTCACAGCATTTTTTTTCCACTTACATCAGAAGGAAACAATTCATTAATGCAGAGGTTTATTTTAGAGTTCCAGGAATCTCCAGAAACCTCTATTATGAATTGCAAGATCAGCATTAAGAAGAAGAATCTGTTGTTAATTACACAGATGAGCCACCTGCACAGTGAGAAAATGAAGGAGGAACTACAAGATGATGATAAATAGAAAATTTATATGGAATTTTGGTAAAAACATCCATAGTATAAATTTGCAATGCCTTCATATAAAAGACAATCCTGTATAACATCTTCATGAAGAGAGCCCACAGGAGAAGTGTTGCCCATCACAGGTGCAGCATACACAGAATATCCCAAGACACAGGTACAAGTTTCACACACATCTCAAGGACAAGAGTTTGGAAAAGCTGTACTCATTTCCCACCTCTTTAAAAAGAAACCCACTCAATGTTTTTTTTGAATTATCTGTTTTTACAAATTCCTGTGGAAATCAAGGGGCTGGTTTTCAGAGTGGCATGCATCTCATTTTAAATTTCAATTGCTTCTCAAGATTCTCAAGGCATTTCTCATCCACAGCTCTGGTTTACAAGCCTTACAGCCCTACCCTTAATCAACACATTTTCAGTGTCAGCAGCAGCTTCCCCAAAGACATTTTGTCTATAGTGAGAATGTAGGAACAAATTCCATTTCTTCTTTAAATTAACCAGAAGTAACAGGACATTCAGATTGCACAAAAGGTTGATAGTGACTTGTTTTCTTTAAGCACATCAACTTTAGTAGTATTGTAATGGTCTAATTAATACTATACTTGCATGATTCCATTGAAATGTGTTTTGGTGGAAAAAAACACCAAAACATGATTTTGAGAAGCTTATTACCATTACACTCTGACTGTATAGCTAGTGGCCTTTCTGTAAGCACAGCAATGACAGTCTTTAGTGTTTACTGCTGCCTTTTTTGCTGGAGAAATGATCACAATCACAGAATGTGAGGGGTTGGAAGGGAGCTAGAAGATCATCTAGTCCAACCCCCCTGCCTGAGCAGGGGCACCCAGACCAAGTCACCCAGGAACAGCTCCAGGTGGGTATAAAGATATTTCACACATGTCAAATGCAGTCAAAACTCAAGTTAGAATTAACATGCCCTACTTTGAAATGAAAACACAGGAGCAAGGACATACACACTGTGTTCAAGAGTCCTTGGAAGCCCAGAGTAGCTCACTTCCAGCTTCAGACAGCTCTATGAAGGGATGAATGGCACCTGCCACCTGCTTATCTGAGCCCTGCTCATCAGAGGGTGATCTTAGGTCTATTGTGATGGAATATTTTAAAAAATAATAATTTAAAAATAATCCAAACTTAATAGTAACATGCAAAAAACTGAGGAAATGTAAGAAGACACACAAAGGAGCTGCTGATCTTTCTCAGAGCATCTCATAAACCATGTTATCTTGTAGGACAAAACATATGCTAGAAAACTGTCTCCATGATACTGCAAAAATGAAGAGAATTGAAATTAGAATTTGCAGGACCCTATGCAGTATAAATATGCACCCCAATAAGACAAGACAAACTGTTCCCCATCATAGTGCAATGTGTGTATGTAACCAAAGGTATGTTTTCACACGTTTACATGTGTCCACTGGAGGAAATTCAAGCCCCAGGTTGAGAAAATTCCTTATGAAAATTCATATTCAATATATGGCTGTGTCATTTTGTTCCTTACACAGCTGTAACAGATAAATCCAAAGTTTGTACCATATAATTCCAAGACAATATGCAGCAGGACAGACAGGAAGAAGCTAAGCTTTCTTGCTAAATATGCTCTGAGCATTTAAGAAAACAACAAAGCTTTCAGCACAAATTGGCCCTATTAATCTCAGTCTCAAAGGAAACCAGCATTTTGCACTTGCAACTTGTCTCTTCTAATGAGAGATGATTTCATCTCTGATTACTAATAACAAGATGAAATTCATGCATGTTAGCAAGGTTTATGCAATATATATAAAAAATAAGATTCAAACATCTTACACACATGATCACACATCAACAAAATAGGAACATAATAGATGTATTCCTTACCAAAAAAATCCCACGTATATGAATCAAGTCCAAGGAGGGAAATACCAATATATTTAATGACTTGTCTTCTAACCACACCTCATGCTGTCTACCTGTCAAGTCATTTTCACTGTACACAGTTCAAGAGACACATTTACCTTGATATCAATAGTAAAACTAGCAGCTTCTCCCCACTATCCACCACCCATGTCTTTTTCCCCCCCTCAACATGACTCCAGTGAGTAGCAAAAAGTAGAAAAATATCAAAGGTAAACCCTTAAATGCCTCTTCAACTAGTATGAATAAAGCAGGAATACTTCTGTGTCAAAAGTGTTCTGCCAATGGCAGATTGTGCCACATGTGACAGGCCTGTATTGACAGGAAATCCACAGCTTCATGACTGCCAGAGAGATGCTTCTTGCTGCAATCTCTTGAAGGGAAAAAAAACCCAAGTCATGTTTTGGCAAAAATCCCCCCTGAGCAAATCAATTTCCTTCAACCCTTTTAGGAGTTCAAATAGATTTGAAACACTCAGTGGCCACTCTTCATCAGTCTGAGGTTTTTAATTACTCAAACTAATAAAAAAAACCTCAGCTTACAAGCTTGAGCTGTGCATCATGCCTGAAAATTACCAAAATAATGAAAAATCTGGAGGTGTATTGTACGTAAGCTTTCAAAACAAACATTAATGAAAATGAAAGAGAAAAGTGCTTCAGTTGAAAGTGATAAAAACAAACCCATGGTACACAACATTTTAAAGAGAAGACTAGCAAGGTGCCTTCTGTCACTACTTATCTGGTGCTTCTGTGGCATGTGGAAACAAATATTCAGAGAGAAGACTCACTGTCCTACTGTAAAGAGTCTGAAGTCCTGGTCTTGCTTAGGTCAATACTTGAAGGAACACAAGAAGAGGTGATGATTTTCCAGCTGGTGAACTTAGAGCATTACACTCCTTTGCTCTGAGAAGACTTGGAACAGGTAAGAGACACATATTCTGATTGTCATGGCTAAAGTTGTACAACGTGGTGTATGTGCTTCTAAACCAAAGTAAGCAAGGAGTAGGTTAAAAAAAGAGGCCTGCTGACAGAGCAGAGGTTTTGTGTAAACACAAATGACAAGTCAAGTGTAAGCTTCAACTTCAGACCCAGAGTCTGACATTTCTTTGGTCCAAGTGTACAAAATACACCCCCAAAAACCAAACCCCAAACACACCTATAGTCCATTATCAGCCACCTGACCTCTACGCTGCCGCACTGAGCTCGCAGTCTCTGCTGCAGCTACATGCTCTTCACTCAAGTCTGCCATTTCTTCTTCTCCTGATTCCTTCCCAAGTTCCAAATCCTTCTCTGAGTCCTCAGCACTTGAGTTTGCTTCATCTTCTCCATTGGAGACATCTTTCACCTCTGCAGTCTCTTCTGCATCATCTGCAGAAAGCTCTGCAGCCTCCTCTGGTTCTTCTGATACTGCATTCTCTACATTATCCTTTGTGATTGCTTCTCCTAAACAAAACAAGAGTTTCAAAGAGTCAAGTTAGACAATCTCAGAACAACATTTATCAACTTACATTACCAAGTATTCCAAAATATTCAAGATTATTGAAAACTTGTATGGGTCAGTATTTTCCTTATTTTTCAATTATTCCAAATAAATCTGCAGTAGCATTTCTCCTCCCTTTCCACTGCATATCAGGCAAAGACAGCTTTCCAGTTGTCCCTCCATGTTACCAACTGAAGACAGATCAATTTTATTGGCCTCCTTCAAAGGTACAATGATCAGAGGAACCAGTGGAAACGTGGCAAGACACTGGTAGGCTCTGAGAGGTTGCTCAGCCAGATGGACAGCACACTGCACAAGGAGGCACAGATGCCTTTTTCTTTTGGTTGTGATGGACATCTGAGATTCTGAAGGTAGTTTTACACACTGAAGCACTAACACTGAATTCTAGATTTTCCTACAATGTTATTGGCAGCTGTCACAGATTTGCCTTCATCATCAACAGCAAACCAATACACACAAATGTACATCATAAAAAGCAGTTCTGGAGCTTGATACACACATGGTGCTGGCAAGAGACCTCTTCTTGAGAAGAAAGTGTTCACAGGGAGGGCAGGAACCCTCTCAGTAGGGATCAGAAAGATGCTTTTTCTTTTATTTGAAGGAGATGCAGCACATCCCTCTATCCCTACACCAGCAGTTCTAAATTTGACCCCTCAATTCTTTCCTTTCCACAGTCACAAATTAAGAGAAATTTACAGGTTCAGAATGTATCTCCTCATGTAATAGAGTGGATTTTATGCTGTGGAAGTTCCATGCCAAAGCAGGACACTATATTTAAGTAACATCTCCAGCCAACTTGCACCTGCATCAAATACACAAACTGCAGTTTCTTTCTGGGTTGGGGATTTTTGTCTGCTTTGTTATCCCTCAGGTGGCTGCTTTGACATCAATATTTTAGAGGCCAACACATCCATCTTGGTCAGCATGAGTAAAACAAATGCCTGGAGTGTTGGTTCACACCTGAGTTCTTGACAAGAGTACTGTCTTCCCTCCTACAGGTTTACAGATCAGCCTACAGCAGCAGCTGACCCCCTTAATTCTTACCAGATGTTTCAACACTGTATCTTGACTTGGATGGGCAAAGACAGTCTGAAATCAAAACCAGTAGCTGTGTGAAAGAAAAAAGGGCATTTGTTAGCAAATCACACAAGCAATCCCTGCAGTTAAGTATTTATCTACTTCTTTCTAGATAAGGATACAATAAAAAGTAGAAAATTCTATTATCTTGCTCAGAGATAAGAGTTAAATACAAAGACAAAAAAGCAGTGTGTTCTCACTATGGATCCATCCACCTTCTCTGCTTTCTACTACAAACTTGATACCTCCTACTTCCCTACATTTATTCAGCACTGACACTGCTTGCATTTTAAGAAGAAAAGACCAGAACACAGTTGAGAGCTTATTTATTTGAAACCTGGGGAACAACCTTGGCCAAGATTTTCTATATTTTGGGATGTCACTCCATTTCTACCCCTGGCTCCCCAGTACATGGTGTGCACAACCACTTCTTGTGCTTGTTATTTAAGGAATACATAGAATGAAAACACCAAGATGGTACCTGTCTCATTGTCACTTGCTAAGAATAATGCAAAGTAAAGAAAAAGAGATGGATGCTACCCTGTTAAAGAAATATATTGCAGTGTTTCAGTCATGGAGAAACTGTTGAGAAAAAGCTGAGATATTAACATTCTCTTTTTCAGTTTTTCATGGTGCTTATCATTCACATGCACAGCTATCAGGTTTGTTTGCATGACCTTCCTGATGTTTTGGAGGTGGATATATGAATACACCAGTTCTCATTAGTCTCAAGAGAGGTCAGATTTTTCAATGACTAATGAGAATTCACTTATTTCTCCCCCATGATCTTTAGGTTTGAAGACAGATTTTATTAAAAGCAAACTGTAATCACAAAGCTATGCCCTGGAATAGAGTAAACCTATTAAACCCCTGAATTTTCCAAGCCTTAAAAAATTTATCTTCATCCTTTCATTTTGAGTAAGGGTGAACAGCATAATTACATTGCTAACTCCCACCAATACAATCCCACTCCAGCTCATGAAAAGCTCTCACAGAGCCTGTGTTTTGAGAAAGGTGGTGTCTTTACACCATTCTGACTACATATATTCAATACTTAAGTGCAAAGTCTTAGATGCAAAAGGCCAACATAAAAATCACTTTGTTAGTTGAGGGATTAAACAAATCTAAATTGAAGCATAAATGTCATTAAAAAATTAAGGTTAAACTTAAGTGAACCAGTCTTAACCTTTAGCATAGGTAGGTAATAAACACTACAGAATATATCTACATTATGAATTTTAATGCAAGAGAATTTCAACCCTCTGGAACACTGAGAGGTTGGGGCACTGCCTGCCTCTCTAGGAAGCCTGGTTCAGTGTTTGACCAACCTCTTGGTAGAAAAAGCTTCCTAATGTCCAGCCTGACCTTCCCCTGGGGCAATTTTGAATATTGATTTGAATATTTGAATTTTGGATAGTGATACCCTATCACTGGGTACCAGGGAGAAGAAATACATCACAGAGATAAGGTGCTTGAGTAGATCTTATGGTGGAGTTTTTTTCCCTACAAGTTAATGCAAAGCATAAGTTCTGCATAATAGAGAAAAAGAAAAGAATATGCTTTCTTACCAAACCCAGGAACAAGCCAATCAATAAGGTAGCTAAAATGAAGACTACATAGGAAATCCAAACATGAACTCCCAGGGTGACAGTGAGGTAGCTGTGAATTTGCTGGAAATAAGAAGGTGGAGCTTAGTAATGTCATACCTTATACTAATTATATTTACTAACATCATCATTACATAAACTGCTATCAAATTCAGACCTTTCATTTAACTGTATTTATACTCAAGTCCTCCCTCTCACACTCTCATCACCCACAAATGTCATGCTATAATTCTTTTGATACCACAATCTTGTTTTTCTTTACACCCTTTGCTTCATGGAGCAATGAGTAGTTCACATTAAAAGGCTTTTTAGCAAAGGATGCACAGTTCTTCCTCCAAAGATATTCAGTATTCAAGATACCATCTGTAATCTCTCTGCAGACAAATGTAGGAGGAAGCCTCAGAAAGTATCACAGTGTTCTTGATCCTTTTAATCTCCAAGAAGACAGCAACTGTCAGGCAGACTATTGGGCTAGATGAACCCACCCATGGCACAGACCGTGGTTCATTGCCAAAGATAACTTAAAATTACATATTTTGGAACAAAAAAAGCAAAGAAGTCAGGTTAAAAGCTAATGTCCTGTAATACCCACTTCACAATCACACCACCAAGTGAAAAGATAAAGTAACCTCATGCAGATCTTTGTTCCCTTAGGGCTGAGAAATAGAGTGGCAGACAAGTCACACAAAATCACAAACTCAAAGTACATAATGAATCAATTCCTAAGTAAAATTAAGCCATTTAGATCTTAATCTCAAGATCCTTAGTTCTTAAAAAGAGCCACCTATTGTAAGCAGGCACTAAGTGATTTCACTCAAACTTCTTTTGAATCACTAAGTGATTTCACTCAGAGAATAACCCCAATAGAATATGGAGATGTCTTTGAAGCTGCAGACTGTTATTCAGACCTACAAGTTCAATTGAGAGAACCAAGCATCACATCTAGTCAGACAGTCTGGCAGGAAGTAAATTATGACAGTAAATCTCTTCCAGGACTATATCCATTAGAAAACAAACCACAATCAACATTTACAGAAATTTAAATATTGAAATTCCAAGGCCTTTTTTTTTTCCTCCCCTCAAGTCAGAGAAGCTTCCAGCATTTATTAAAGCATGTGCAAGGACAGCACAGCAAGAAGAGTGAGGAAATGTACAGTTGAAATATTCAAAGCAGAAAGCAAATTAGAGAAAGCATTTAAACTTTCAGGAAGGAAACTAGACAGACAACATCATTACACAGCAACCACAGCAGAGCAATGCCAGAAGGCTATAAAAACTTAATACTATCTGGTGAAAGAAAGAAACAAAGATAATTTGCACAGGAAGCCTAACAAGTGAAAGTTGTGTTTGATTCCATGTTAATTGGATGCTTACTGGAAGTGATATGAACTCTCTTTAAACCCACTACCACATTTATTTCATAATATTAAGGCCTTTTGCTATAATCACAATGTCTCTCAATCCTGGCCACACCTGAAGACTTTAAGAAAGTATTTTTCATGACCAAAATTGAAAACATCTGAAAATTCTCTGTATTTGCACCCAAGAGGAAAAGCCTTTTATAGCTCCCAAAAGGAAGTGTCTAGAAATACAAGTTCAAAGCATACTCAAGTGTATGCCAAGTATTTCTCCTTTAATTCTGATAATTACTCTACTTGTTCAAATTTGTTGTGTTCCTGTGTAAGTGGCACTGACAGGCTGAAATCCAGATGTAGAAATTCTTATTAAAAATAAGTCAGTTACCCACTCTTCTGCTGTGCACTACACCAGATACAAACCAACCACAGAAGAACATGATTTAGGACTCTGAAAATGAACCTGGGTATCATCTTTTGGAATAGCATGAAGTCAGAGAAGCTGGGAGATACTGAGTGTACTCCTGACATTTACAACCCTTTTTGCAGCAGCTCTCAAAGAACTACTTTATTCTGTTACCACATCTTGACAAAACATTTTAATTATACCAAGATAATAAGACTAGTAAATATATTCTGTATTGATGATGATTTTTGAAGTCAAAAATGTCATTTTAGGTATAGTTTATTAGTACTAAAAAGTGTATAATGCCTTTAGATACTATACACTCAATGTGCAGCACATGCAAGGAAAATTTAACTCATTAAAAGTTAATAGAAATACCAAGTTACATTTTGACTTCTAAAATTATTCTAGGCATAAAAAGGTGGTATGGAACAACACTACTACATAATTACTCACCCTGATCCATGCTGAGAACTGGAAGAGCCCAGCCATGCCATGCATCCTGGAAAACAAAGAAAGGAACAGGCTCTAAGACATGCAGGAGTTTTGATACACAGCCACACTGGATCTTTGGCATGGATTTACACTGTTTTAGCCACAGTGAAATGCAGGCCAATCACATATTTGTTCATCCTTTATATCATGCAAGATTCTGCATTATTTGAAAGCAAACCCCAAACTCCCCAATTCTAATGTACCACCTAAGCACTACACTGCTTCCTATGCCAAAGGAGGACAGAAGACATCCTTGTAAGCAAATAAACAAGCCTTAAAGGTAAAGGCTGCCTGCCCCAAGCAGTTGTAAGTCCTGAAGTAATCTACATAAGCATGCATTTGATTCCAGTGCTCAGCAGATACTGGAACAGTTATATAATCCCCAGAGGCTGTGCTTTTTTCTTAATATTTTTTCAAAGATGATACAAAGAAGCCTTAGCAGGCATGAAGAAAAGCCAATGCAGGAAATAAGCTGCCTCCAAAGGCAAGAAACTGGAAAGCAGGCTGTCATTGCAGACTGCTTCAACAAAGCCCACATGTCTAGGGTATAAAGGCCTTTTGTCTTCAAACTGACAACACAGCATCCTTAATAAACAATTAGCTATAAAACATGTTTCTTGACAGTAAAAACAAAGTGTTACATTATAGAAGATGGAGACTTCCATCCTGTTATAGGCTTCACAACTTTCCATTTTCTCTCCAAAATATATTCCTGAAGATCTTCCAAAGTCCGTGAGCCGCGGTATCTGCGAAACACTCCATCGTTTGCACTGCACGACAGAAACATCATCAGAAACAGCCCTCAGACTGCTTCTGTGGCAAAAAATACAGACAACACTGAGAACCCTCATGTACATTACAGATTTGGCTTGCTCAACACCTAAGCATTTCCAATGTGCTTTCAAATGGCAACCCAGGATGGAAGGTCTCCATTTTGAAACTGAATGAGCTTTCTTAAAATTGGTATTTTTCTTAAATATTCACTCCCACTCCAGCAGATATGAAGCACATGAGGTTAACAATCAAACCATTTTTTAGACACAACTCAAAGTGTGTATGTATATTATGAAGTCATTATTCTGAGTCATAAAGGGTCCAGTAGTTAAAGAATCACATCTTATTGGACACGAGATACAATAAAATCTTTTCTGACTGTTTTTAACAGTATTGATAACACATATTAGTAAATTCACAAACTAACAAAAAATGCAGTCAACTAGCCAAATGAGAAATTGGAGACAACTCTACCAAGTCAAATGTGTCTGCTCACATAAGGTCAGGTTTCTAACTTGCACTAGTTTTTAGAAACACTATTAAATGTTTTTTTCCAGACTGAAAAAGTGTCATAAAACTGGCACAAAATCTACAAGAACCTTCCACCACAAGTTAAAAAATACATGTTATGAATATAAATTGCACTGAGCTCCTGAATGCTTCAGAGGTTAATAAAAGCATAATGAGAATTTGTTCATTACATCTTCCATAACACTGTGCAAACAGGATCAGAAAAAGAAAATACACAGAGAAACAGAACTGTTTGTAGTATGCTACACTTACTGGTAAAAATACACAGAGAAACAGAGCTGTTTGTAGTATGCTACACTTACTGGTAGATTGTAGGAAGTGTTGTGACAAAGAAACGACCACTCAGGCCTAGAAAGGGAAAGCAAAAAAGCAAAACAAAACCACAACATTTAAGTGAAGTTACTCAGCATTTAAAACTCTCCATAAATACCTACAGATCTGTATTTATTAACTAGAAAGCAGCAGACAAAACAGGTTGTACCACTGTTTTGTAAATACAGGTTAACACTTTGCTTTCAGAAATGCTAAACAATAACAGATATTAAATACTGCTGACAGGAAATTGACCTCAAACAACATCTACCACAAGGTTAATTTCTCTACATGGGTTTCATATATAAGTTAACATGCTTAGAACTTCCAGTAGTAATGATTTTCCTTGTGTGAATTCCCCTATGAAAATGGTAAAAAACAGAGGGATGAATTTTTGGTTGTTTTTTGTTTTGTTTTGTTTTGGTTTTTTTGTTTGTTTGGGTTTTTTTTGTTGTGTAGGTGTTTGGCATTTTTGGTGGGGTGTTTTGTTTTGTTTGTGGCTTGTTTTTGGAGGGTTTTCTGTGTATGTTTGTTTTTTGAAGATGCTTAATTCAAACCAAGTGTCAGCATCTTAAAAATTTAAAAAAAACTAGTCTTCATTTCAACCATTGAGTTTTCTGTCTTTATTGCTGAGAGGCAGGATGAGAGAAATCTTTATATTACTTTGATGAGTAAAACCTGATGGAAGCCAGCAACAAAAACAGTAAACTGTTTTGGTGTGTGTTTGATAAAACTACTTAGCCAGTTCACATTTGTAACTTGAAATATTGTTAAGCATCTGCCTTTGTTTGCAAATCAAAACCTGACATCATTATGAAGTCAACAGATAATCAAAAAGAGGAAAACACATTTGCATGTGCATTTGCACACATATACCCCCCAAACTACACAAAGAATAGATGTGACACCTAAAAATAATTTTTTTTTTTTTAGCAAACAAGTAGTCAAAATACTTACAGAAGACCTAAGAGGTCTTGTGTTAAATCACAGGTAAATGTTGTGACAGGGAGCTGAAGAAAGGTAGCAAAACACTCAGACTTTCAGATCCTGAAGTGCCTCCATTACAATGAAACTGAATGTTTCAATAAATGAGTAAAGAAAAAGCACTTTAAGACTAGGACATGCAGGGCCTGAAAATGCTGTGAATCCATTAAGGCTCTGGTGGATGTATTCTTTGGGCATCTGCTGTAATTAAGCCCAGTGAATGGCTACTTTCTCCTGCAGGTTTTGGAAGTGCAATTTTATGCAGCTCTGAACTCATCTAGTGGCTTTCCCCTAATTTAACACATTTTGACCACTTCCAATTTGATGAAGGGGTTACATAACAAAAGCTAATTAAGGTACCATTGTGCAAGCAAAAATAGGAGCCAGAGCACTTAAGCACACTAACTGAAAGCAAGGCTGCAGCCTAAGCCTGTAATAAAAATACACCAATAACTGGAAAGCTTCCAGAGGAGCTCATCTACCTCCAAAATTACATCTGCACCAAAGGTTACATCTGCAGTATATCTTTGTTTACTACTTGGGGTATTCAGTAGTTTTTGCAGCAGCTACAGTTTTCAGGTTTTGTGGATATTGCACCAAATTTTGTATACAAGTAAAGCTTAAACTATTTTAGTAACATCTCTTCCTAACTCTGTCAGTCTTTTGATATTCCTGATAAAATATTTTCTCTCCATAGAGAAAAAAAACAAAGACAAAAAAAAAAATAAACCACCCATGGGGCATTCCTAAGAGATACAGAGGTTTAAACAATATTGGTATTGCTTACATAAACACAAATTCAAAACTTATAAGGGAGTCACTGAAAGGAAAGAATAAATTGAATTCATACTTCTGCAAATAGTTAGGAACCAATTTTTAGAAAAGCTTATGTGCATCACCAAAAATCACAGCAATAACACCTGTACTTTGAAGCACTTCTGCAAGTGCAGAAGACAAAGCAGCACCACAGTGGAAAGAGGGAAGAAGTTCTCACAGCAGGCTCACAATGTGGCAAGGGAACCACACCCTCAAACTCTGTGCCTGCAGCCTACAGAACTGGATTCTTCTGCAGACAGTTGGAAGGACAGAGGAATGATACACACCACAGCTTTTGGGGGATTAAAAATAAAGAGTAAGCCAGTTTTAATACAGTATTAAGCCAGATCACTCCCCCAGTTCTTTAATCCTTCCAATTGAGTTTATAAACCTAGGCTCACAAACTATATGAAGAACCATGTGGATAATGTCATTTTGATTTATAAACCTTTTTTCTGATGTGGCTGGTAAACCAGCTACTCCACTCACTCCCAGATACCAAGTGGTACTTAGACTGTTTTAATGAAAGGAATTATTGAGTACATTTCATAGCCTACCTGGTTCCTGAGTGACATCCACCTTCCCCACAGAAATTCCAAGACGTTCACTCTCCTTTCCAAGGCTGTCCCATATCAATTCAATCTGCTTACAAGCTGGACACCAAGGAGCATAGCTGAAGAGGGAAGAGAGCCAGTGATGAAAACATTTTTTATCCAGCTACTATGACAATGTGTTCATTTTAAAAGAAAAATACTGCTTGAAAAACAAAAGGTCTTAGATATAAACAGGAGGTCCTTTGAGCAAATGAAGTTTGGATGAGCCATACTGCAGTCTTGCCAACAGACCTACCACACAGCATGGAAAGGAATCCAAGAATGGAGCACAGAGAGGACTCCTGTGCAGATCACCAGCTCTAAACCAGAGAGTAAACATAGAAACCAAAATCCATCAGCGTGCAAAGAGTTGACAAATTAATTTTAAAAAATCAATACTAGGTCTCAGACTCCTGTACCACAGAAAGCAGCCCAGATATTGAGCCCTGGATCTTTCACACATCACACACAGTATGTAAAATAGAAGTCAGTCTCAGTTAAGCACAGCAGCACATACCATATTCTGCTAGCACTAAGGCCAACTTTGTCACCACTCCAGTTGTCAGCTGCCTGTCACTCCAAACCAGAGTGGAAAATGTGGAGCAAAGACTAACAAAGGATTTGAACTGTTTACTATGCCAATCACTTCTGATTTCAGCCAGTTCCCCTATTCTTTCTTCCTCAGGGGCAAGCACCACCACTTATTTAAATATTTTCTCTTAGAAATAAAAACTTTGAGTCACCATAAATAACCTTTTTCCTCCTTGAAATTCACCAACTTGTATATGAATCAGTAATTTTCATAGAGCAGCTTTCACATAGGACTAGGATGTCAGAAATTGAAAATTTTCAATTAAAAAAAAACCCACAACACTTCACTTTCACCTACTTCAAGATCAATTCTTACCCCAACTTTTAGAATATAATAAATGGAAAAGAGACTCTAAATGAAACCCAAACCTTTAACCACAACAGTGGGCACCCCTGTGTCTCTCAAGTAGCTGTTCCAGGATTGCTCCCATTTATCCACTGATTAACAGTAGGTGTCACACAGGATCCTGAGCTGTGCAGCCCTAGGAAAAGTGGTAGCAATAAAGAGAGCAGAGATAAACACTAAAACAGAACTTAAATCAGCTAGGCAAGTATTTCTGAGGGAGCTGAAGTGCAGCTGATGGGCAGTGTCTGTTACAAAGTGTTCCAATTCAAGTCCTTCACTGAGCACAGCACAGATGCTACAATAAACCCCTACTTCATGGCTGCACAGCACACGGATCCTGTTAGTTAGAAGCACTTAAAACTGCAGCTCCCAAGGCCATTCTCTGTAGCTCTCACCAGAATAAAGTAACAGGAGCAGTGCAACGTTGATGAAAACTGAAACATCTCCCTTGAACAAGAGCTCTGTGGCAAGCTGGAAGTAAGGGCATGGCAGGATATGATGTAACATCACTTTGGAAACCTACTCTTTCTAAACATTACCTACCAAATTCAGCCTTCCCAGCTGGCACAGAATGCAGTGGAAGTCCCAGAGGGGGAAGCAGTGCACGGTGTAGTGCCTGACACTATTCCCCAGCTGCACTAACAGCACTGACATGGGACTGGCTTCACCTTGGTGCACTCACTGCTGTGCCAGCATGGGGTGAGAACCTAAAGGAAAACTACTTAGAATCACAGAATGTTTAGGGCTGGAAGGGAGCTCCAAAGGGCATCTAGTGCAGCCCCCTGCAGGGAGCAGGGACA
>JAOEGS010008749.1:0-13594 GCA_025447755.1 Corythornis vintsioides | reverse complement strand
GCTGTGTCAGCCACTCCTCCCAGTTTGGTGTCATCAGCAAACTTGCTGAGGGTGCTCTCTACCCCCTCGTCCAGGTTTTAGTTGCTTTGCTTTTTGTGCAGAGCTTCCAATCCCACCATTGCTGCCAGAGAGCTCATATTCCAGTTTGCCCTTACTGGTCTGCCTTTCCAGTGTTGCCAGATTCCAAGATCATTAACATTTGGAACTGAAGGCATTTACAGTTAATTTGTCCTTAACACATGCAAGTTTTGCCTTTTTTTCCTTATGGAAGAAAAGTTAATAATCTGATTTATTTATTATTGTTGCTGAAGTCAGTCATGGAATGACTGCCCATCAGTCATAGAGGCATCCAAATGAACTATGGTAAAACATATTTGCAGATCAGTTGGTTTGAGGAACTGAAAAGTAAACTCACCAAACAGAATTTGCTCTGTTTCTCACTCAAGAAGTTTCTTCACGATCTACATGGAATAATGGATTATGCCCTAAATTAATCCACCATTTTACTACTGGAATTTGGCACATGCTGGAATAATCTTCCATGCAGGGAGGAGAGAACTGTGCCATACCCCATTAGCAACAATGGGGTACAGCATCTGCTTCCATCAAATGGGAGTAGCACCTCCCAGCCAGCTCTCTGCCACACAACAGCTCAGGGGTGGCATCATCTGCCCCCATATTCTCTTTCTCTTGCCAAGAAGGAATCCCAGTTAGTAAAGAGCACTCTCTGCAACTTTGGTGAAGCCTCTGAAAGCATAATAACCATTGCCTTGGCTGGGCAACCACCAATTCTCATTGGAGAACAGCCATAGTGTGTCTACTCATTTGCCCTATACGTCTTGGCTAAATGTTTCTTGCCTGTGGGAATTTAATACATATGTGCTAGGGAAGAAAAAGATAAATGAGCTCTAGTAAAGGCATTAAAACTCCTTAATATGTACATTTGTCAACTGATTTTCCATGATAGATTTATAAGAGAACCCTCAGCCCTCAATATTTTGTTATTTTACACAGCCAACATCCCTGCCTCACAGTGCAGAACAGGTGAAAATGACATTGTTCACTAGGCTGAACATTCCTACACTTTGATACCCAACTGGAATGTTGACTTTCACAATGAGATTCTGCACATTTTGGTTGCAAGCTTTGCTTTTCTGTTGTAATACTGAAAGTTGGAAAAAGCACAGGTGTAAACACAGAGCTAGGTCTCCTGTATTGTTTATGAAGTAGTCTCAGCCAGTCAAGGCCCCAGAGTTGCACCAACACACACAGGCTGAGTAGCTGACTCTGGAAGGGTCTTGGATTCATTAAACTGCCCTTTCTTTCATTTTCTGCACTTGCTTCTGACACATCTTTGTCATTTGAGCATGTAAGCCAGATCGAGGCTGTCGGTGGCTTGCCCACCTCTGTGTTTTTCAGAATGTTTGTTTGTATGTGGAAAATAATTTTTTCAATTGCTCAAGTTGACAGGCTGAGCTTTCTGCCAATCAGAACTGCATCAGAGTTCATTCCTTTGTGCTTTCCGTGCTGCTGGCATCTCACTTTGATAGGCTTCAAAGGTTAGTCACAGGGTGTAAAGGCAGCAGTGTTGGATTCTTCCAGGCAGGAGCTGGAGTTCACTGGCCTCTGAACACATTTAGAATCACAGAAGCATAGAACAGTAGGGGCTGGAAGGGACCTCTGGAGATCATCGAGTACCGCCCACTGCCAGAGCAGGGTCTCCCAGGGCAGGCCACACAGGAACAGATCTCTGGCTCCCATGCTGAGTGGAGGTCACAGAGCAGCACAGCTCAATTAACACGATCCTCTGCTTAGACTAATTAGCCTTGCCTCAAACTGCAAGGCACATGCTGTAGGCAGTGCAAAAATCCCTCAGCTTGCAGTGACCACAGCAGTTCCCAGGGTGGAGCAGCCAGATCCTGCCTTTCTTCAGGGCATTTACCAGAGACATGGCACAGCCTAAACTGCAAGGTGCCTCTGGACAAGGTGAGCTGCACTTTGTCTCCAATAGAAAGGATGTCCTTGGGGTAGCCAAGACCAGTTTCTTGGAAGCTGCTCACTTGTGTCAGGGCAACCAACACACTGTTTGCAGGGGTCTTGGCCCAGACTTCAGGTTCATGTTCTCACTGGGCGTTGATTTCTCATTCCTGGGCCAGCTCTGTGTGACAGCCACAAGATCAGATTCCAAGCCTGCATGCAGTCATTAGTTTGTCACATAAAGACAAACCCAAGACCATGGAACCATTCAGGTTTGAAAAGACCCTTGGGATCATTAAGTCCAACCATTAACCCTACCTCTACAAAGTTCACCTCTACAAATTAAGCTCTGGTTAGCTCCACTCCTGAGTAGTCCTAACAAGCCAAATCCCACACTGAACATAACCTTCAGATGCATGTCCAAGAACTCTGCAGCACTGCTGAAGCTAATGATTTTGCAAACCTGGCAGCTAATTCAAGCTGTCAGGACCTCTCCTGTTTCTGGAGTCCACTGTAACAGTAGTTGTTAGAAAGTCAGAAAGTGAACATTGCTTTTGAGACAGAATTCAAACTTTTCAGTTTCCTTCATAAAATATTTTAAAGGGTCCAACAGAGATTGAAATTCAAATGTATTTGTAAACATGTTACTGGCACCCATCTAGGACCTGGCTGACTGATGGTGTGTCAGGGAACATTATCCCCTGGGGTGATTGGCCTAGCTCTGAACAGGTTCCAAGCGTGGGTCAGGTGGGCACAGGCTCCCTCTTCAAGACTCACACTGATGCAATTTATAGGAGGCAATGTCCTATCAGCACTGTTGCCCATCATCCCCTCTGCTGGTGCAGCTGCTGCCCTGCCTGGCTTGCCCAGGCTTTGGTGACATCCCCATCTCCACGAGGGCACGCTGAGAGGTGAGCACAGATGGGCAGGTGGCACCCCCATGAATTACTAAAGCCCATTGTACAAACTCATCTAAGGTAGTTGTGAAAAAAATTCACGCTTACAGATATATAGTTAATGGTTTTTAGATAAATGGGGAGAACAAACATCCTCTTTCTGAAAAGCAAGAAGCAGAAATGTGTCAAATACAGCCTGTCCTAGGCCTTCTAGAACTAAATCTTCACAAAACCCATGGGAATTAACAAAAAAATAATTCCAGTTCTACAGCTGGGAATCGTGGTAGGTTAATTGTAAATTCCCTACAGCAAATAACCTCAAAGTCATACTGTAATAGATGATATTTTCACTACTACCTTTATTACAGCTTGTTTTCAAGCCCAGTGTACAACAGAACTACCAGGAAAGACAGATAATGCTGATACAACAGACTTTTCTGCCTGTAGCTTTGCCTGTGTGCTTCAGGAAAGACAGAGAAGCTGAGGTGGCTAACAAAAGTACCAGGGGGTACCTGCTGGCGTTTTCTGATGTCACTCTGTGTCCAGTGGGATCCACTGGCACAATTTCCTACTTCCAGGCAGTTACCCTGGTTTGTGTTGAGGCTGAAATTGCAGAGCCAGGCATGAAGTCAGTGTTTCCATCTGACTAGTTTATTTGGATAAAGTACATTTCTTTCACTTTTTTTTGCTGGAAAGATAAGACAACAAAGGATCATTTGGAATTTTTTTTTTTTTTTTCAAGCTGCTTTTCAAGCTGTCAGGGGCTTTATTGTTGGTAAGATATTGATTTGTGTGACATGAAGTGATAGCCTTCATAGGCTATCACTTCACACGGAAAGAAACAGCACCATCCTTCCAATGTGAAAGCTAATTTAATATTGATCTTTCACTTATAAAATGCAAAGATAATTCTTTTAATAAAAACTCCTTACAGTAGGGCTCCTGTGGTTTTCCCCATTCAATCTGAATTTCTAAGCACTAAAGAAATCTCATTATTGAGAAGTAAACTAGCAGCTCCAGCAGCAAAAAGGTCATGGAAGTGTGAAATAGCCTTTGTACTGTATTCAGCAGCAGTTCTGGAATATAGTCATTACTCATCCATGAGCCTCGTGATGTTTAAATGCCAGCTACAACACTGCACCTTCTCTAACAGTCATTTCACTTTTCCCCTTTTCTTGCCTTTAATAAAGCAAAGATTAAATGGTTTACAAGAGCTATTACTTTTGGAAGTCACATTTTCTCCATGTGTCACTTGCAATTACACAGGGACTATGTCTTGTCTTGGAATACTTAACTCAGTGGGTTTGGATGTTTAAGTTCCAGCAAGCCCAAAAATGTTTAAACATGTCTCTGAACTTTGAGGTTTTCTCCCTGTTACCATTCCAGCCATCTTAGTTTTCCACCATCTCCACCTCACATTCAGCCTAACTCATTAACTTTTATTTTCTTTGGTTCTGTCATTTCTTCCCCTCAGTTTCCCCTCATTTGCCTTTTGACCTGTTGTCCTGGTTTGAGTGAGAGCAGAACTAGCTCTGTTGAGTGATTTGACTTTTCATCTCAGTTGTCATCCCCTGCCCTGTCTGCAGCCAGCAGCTGGTGGCACAGGCAGTGGCTGCTGCTGGCAGTGGCAACACCCCATGGTTGGAGTCAGTACCAAGGTTGGGGTGCAGCCCAAGGCCCCTGCTGGGGCTTGTGCAGCACACTGGGGGTGCAGAAAGTGAAAGGCCAAACCTGCAGGGAGGAGTGGCCAGGACAGGGGACCCCAAACTGACCAGTGAGGGATTCCAGCCCAGACACAGCGTGTTCAGGATATAAAGCTCTGGGATCTGGAGGGTCTCATCCTCCCTCTTTGCCCTTTCATCCCTCTTTGCTGGCTTGGTTCAGCTCAGCTCAGCTCCTTTTCTGGTTTCTTCCTCAGAACATCCCAGAAGGACTCTGTCCATTCTGTTCAATCCCAATCTGTGTGTTTCTGAATCCAGCTCCTGAACACAGCTCCCCTCTGCTGCTGTGACCAGGCTGGGACTCTCCCAGTGCTTGCTCCACAGCACCAGTGATGGTGATGTAATTACCATCAGGAGGGTTGGTTCCATACTGGTCTTGTACATATTTGTATATATTCCATTTATTATTATTTTCATTTCCATTAAAGCTGCTCTAGTTTCCTTTTCTAATCACTGAGTCTTTCTCCCTCATTCCCTTTCTCTTCCCCTCTGGGGAGTGATTGGGGTTGACAGAGAGTGTCTGTTATCGTTCTAAGGTGCCACCCTGACCCTAACTGTGACACCCACCCCACTTGCCTCAACCTGTAATTAGATCTTCATTTTTTCTGCACTCCAGCAACATCAGACACTAACACAGTTTGATCATTAAAATCAGAGAAGCTTAAAGATGCTTCTTTCATTTTGTCCCTCAACCTGATTTGATTTAGGCTTGATTTTAAATAAGGTTTTAAATAAGCTATAAAACTGTTTCCAAGGCCTTTAGATTGTGGGTTTCCTCCCTCAGAAAAAAAAAAAGAGAGTGTTACATAATCAGTCTAGCATGAGAAAAATAAATGGATTGGGAATTCCTGAAACAGCAGAACAAAGATACTTAATGGAAGGTTACTTCAAGGGAAATCTGGCAAAAAGAGAATCATGAGGCTCTATATGGCCAAGGAGGCCTCACACCATTTATTCTTATATGCTTCCAGGTCTATACAAAAAAGATTTCACAGCTGCAGTGTGTACATGGGGAGACCCAAGAGCTAGGGCTTGTTCTGGGACACTTGATGGGGAAGAGGGAGGAGCATAATAATCTGTTGCAGATGATCTGTTGCATTGGAGGTGGGGCTCAGTAATGGAGATGGCATGAAAATAACTATGGAAATAATGACATTGGATTCACAGTGAATGGAGGTCAGAAATATGATCAAAAATTAAAATACTTAGAGATGAAGGAGCTGAAGGTGAAAAGATCTGTAACCAGATAAGCTGCAGTTAGTATAGGAAGAAGGACCAAAGATTCTTTCTTCGGTTTCTGGCTCCCAGAAAAGGTTTAATCTTATTTTATGTGGTGATCTGACCTGCCTTTTAAGCACACAACCATCTCCTGGTAAAAACCACCCCATACAGACATGTCCACTGTAGTTGCTGATGCCTGTGACAACCCAGCCATTGGAAGGGGCTGGAGCAGCAGCTGCCTGTAATACAAAGTGTCCTGCTCTTGAGTGTGTCTTGCTCTTTGATGCTCTGGAAATACATTAATTTATGCTTTGCAGCTACATCCCAGATGGTGTATTTTCAGACAAATGAAAATAAGGAGGGGAGGGGATGTGCTCCTGGAAGATGCTGTATGGCAGTTGGTAAGAGGAATTGGAAAATGCTCCTTCCTCCTGAGCAGTTACAAGTATAAAAGCTATGGTGATTGGCAATCAGTCAGATCCTGCAAACCAAATTCAGGTTCCATTTCTGACAGAGAGGTCTGGAGTGCTGTCCCCTGCTTTCTACACCCCTCACATGAACACACACACGCACACATGCACACATGTATACACATACTCACTTTTTCTCATCCTTCCAGGCTCCCACAGATCTTTGAAGGTCTGTGCTTATCTCTGTTGGATGAAGCCACCACACAGAACTGAAAAGATTCTGCCACCTGCAAACAAGTTCACTAGGTTGTCTTTTTAAAGTGTGTTTCTTCTCAGGGTGCAGACATACTCAGGGGAAAATGTAGAATTGTTAGTGATGTGTTACAGGTTTCTCCCGCTGTAATGGTATTTCTCTGGCAGGAGATGATATAGTGATACTACTCTCTGCATATTTCTTCCTGAAAAGTCTGTTCTGAGACTGTCTTTGTGTTCAGGAAAAAGTATTGGCATGTTCTGAAATCATGAATGAGATCACAGCAATTTTCCCTGTAGGCCACTGAGGCTGAACTGGGAAACAACATGCAGATGCCTTCTAGGAAGATAAGAGAGAAGTGCCTTGAGGATGATGTTTAAATCCAGTTGTGTTCAGAGGAGGTTGAGGAAACAGTTTTGTTCTCTGGCCAAATATGGAAAAAAAAAAATCATTTATGCCAAAAGGCTTGTTATCTCTGGGTAGAATTTGTCTTTTGTGCTTTGCTTTTTATGAATTATAGTGTCAGGCAAGGCCTTGTGTGACATCCCATTAATGGAGAGATGAACTAGATGATCTCATAAATATATTATTCTAAACTCTATTAGGTTTCTATTGTGAATACCTTATTTAGGAATACCATATAGGATTTTTTTTCTTACAGATAGAAGAAAGCTTTGCCTGTGTGCCAGTTTCTTATTTTTACATGGTAGTGGAATCACAGCTTTGGTCTTATGGCACAAGAATAAAGTTTCTGAACAATACTAGTCTTCTTGTCTGAAGAGGGTATAAACATCTTGTGTCCTTTATGGGAACTAATAGGGATTATATGTGTCAAAGGCAATGCAAAACCTGTGTTGTACAGAAGTTGACAGGATGCTTAAATCCGAGCTGACAAACTCCTCATTCAGTGGTGATCTCTGACAGGTTTCACAAGCTGGACAGTGACAAGAAGGGGGGGAAAAAAAAGGTCTGCAATTCTCCCATAATTGCTACCTGCAATTCCATAGAGCGGAAGAGAAATGAAGCCATAAATAGCAAGAAAGATTTGTCAGGCTTTGCAAGATGAGAGCATTGATTCAGCCTTGATTGGACTCCCTACTGCTGTCCTACCCTTATTTGTGTCAGGTTAACCTCTCACTTTCAGCAATGACATCTGTTTCCCATCTACTCATTTCAGAGAACATACTGCGGTTTCCAGTTTGTCAGATGGTTTTTCTTCCTCTGATTACTTTGGAGCAAAGCTGCCAGGGTGATTTTGGTTTAAATAATGCCTAATTCAAAATGAATGTGCTTGCTTTGAGATAGGACATGTGATAAGATGTGGTACATTCCAGAAAACATATCAACAGCATTCAAGATGAAAACTCTGAGGACCTACCAGAAATGTTTACAAAAGGCAGAGGCAAGATCAGGTTGAGAACAGAGGTGGAAAAACCCAGACCCATGGTCAGGTCTGTTTTGTACAGGGAAAATGTAATTGTCAAATAGCCCGTGACCTGCAGGTGATTTGTCACCAAAGGGAGCTTTTCCCTCAGGGTTGTGAGCAGATGCGTCCGTCTGTCGACAGCTTTCTTTCTGAACTCCACTCGTTTTCACTTTGAACTGGGCCCATTTTCAAAATAAACCTTTCTGAGACACTTTGGTGATGTTTCTTACCTCCCATGCACATTGATTGGTTGTGCAGTACTTGACTTTTTGCTTTTATGCAGCAACTCCTGCACAAAAATCCCCACCCCACATCTCTTGAGCAGTACTGGCAGGGAAGGCACCTTATTGTTCTGCAAACTGCTCAAAGACAAGCCTTACAGATCTTCCAGCAGAGAGAGGTGTTTCTTAGCTTACATCTGTGCTCATTTAGTAAACAAACTGCTCTTCTGGGATAGCATCCTTGACTCAGATGCCTCCTTTTGCCTCTTTTCTCAATGTTCCTTTCTCTGTTCCTAAACTGTAATCACAGACTAGCATTTCATGCAGAAGTTATGAGCTTGATACGAGTCATTTTGTGGAAATCAGTGATTATGAATTATGCAGGAGGCTAGCTGGTATCAAGTATTACAGTTCTTTAAAAACACTTGTATCTCCAGTGTAAATCTTGTATTCTTTACACAGCATTTCTGGTTTCAACACACAGACTATAAAGAAATAGGTAGTATTTTAAATACTTTTTTGACTTACAATGCTTGCAGTACTATAAATTTGATTTCTGGTGCTGATTCTGGCTAAGGTCACTTTACCTCTTTATTCTGGCATCCCTCAGGGCAGGCATTTCACTGCACTTTGTCGACATGATTTATGTAGTCTACCTATTCAAATTCATGGCTGCACAGGACAGCATGTCTCATCTCATGCCAAGTAGATTATTGGTCCTTAAAAGAACAATAATAATTATTCTACCATGAAGGGGAAATAATCCATATAAGCAAGGTAAGGGATGTCATTATCAGGAAAATCTTCTCTCTGAAGCAAATATTAAGCTGCTCCTTGCCCAGAGAGATATTCCACCCCACCCCCCCCATTTCATCCCTGGTGGTGTTTGAACTCACCTCTGTATTTTAGTTTAGTTTTTCTGCTGTTAGAAACCATTTCTGCTTAGAAAAGCAAAAGCAGAGAAAATTTGTGGAATTTTTCTGGCTCATAGCTCAAGACAAAATTATAGTAAAAACCATTGCTGCTATCCCATTATATGTTGTTACACTAACAAAGCCATGTGACTAACTCCTGGACTGAAGGCTTTCAAAATATTCCCATTTCATATAAGAGCTCATCTTCAAAGTATCCAAACTTTACCAGTCCTCACAACTTCCATCACAGGAGAGTTTTATTGTTCAAAGACACTGTGGTCCAGAGAAGTAATTTACCACAAAACCAGCTGGAGTCAAAGCCATGGCCATGACAAGCAGTGCTGCTTTCTGCTCTGAGTCCTTGGGGCAGCTTTGTGATCTCAACATGGCAAGGGATGCAGGAACATCTCACTGTCCCCCATTTCTAGGATGCTGTATTCTCCTGAATGTCTTGAGTCTTCAGCTTGGTTCCAGGTTCCCCCCGTTTTCACTAATTTTGTAGTATTTTCCATAGTCAGAGGAATCAAGACACACAGGCCTTGCACAATTTTGATTCCTTCTCTCCCAAATTAAAACAAAGCAAAAAAACAAAACTATGTACAATATGTACAAAAGGTTTCTCACCCTTTTATATATATTCCCAGTTGAGGGACTTTCTTAGCTGATTGTCTGGGTTGAATGGTTGCCACTGGATCTACCTGAGTCACTTGTGTCATTTTCTCAACTGCATAAAGCATCAAACAACATTGAGTACGTCTTAGGAAAAACATATTCAGGTGAAATGACACAAGAAGACTTAAGAAGAGGCTTATCTAGGTGGGAAGTGTGTGTACAACACATGTACATCTATTTTATAAGAACAAGGTGGGAAGATGTGCTTATGCAAAACACTAAAGATCACTTTTCTAAATGGCCAGAACACACTTTTCCCCCCAGCTTCTTCCATTTCCAGTTCTCTCAGCTGCTCCTAACGATTTTCCCAATGAAACAATTGTGTTTATGGAACTCTCAGACTGTGATGTCTGGGTTGCAAAATGTTCAGCACATTCCCAAGTAGAAATTCTCCCCGTGAGCAAATCCAAAATAATGTCCACACATTTTTGACCCATTTAGATTTCCAGTTACCTCTTGAACTTAATGGGTGATTAATTATTGACATACAAAACAGAAACTATTTTGCCTAGGTACAACTGAAAGAAGCTTCAGTCAAGAATGAAAGTTTTCTCTGATTTCATGACATTTACATCTTCTGACTGCAGGTCTTCAGACTTAACAGTGTAAGAAAAATCTTGTTTATATTGGCAAAAATCAGGGATAAATTAATTTCAAAACTATGTCACCATATATTATTACCGTATGTCATCAGCTGTCTTTAGGAATGCTTCACTACACCCATTTCTGACATGCTGCATTATCCTGACTGTCTTGAATATTCAGCTTGGTCCCAGGTACCCCTGGTTTCTCTGCTAGTTTCTCCCTGGTTTCCACAATTAGAGAAGGCAGGCACACAGGTCTTGGAGAAATTATATTTCCTTCTACAAAGTTATAAAAAAAGGCTTTTGATAGTGCCTCCCATAACATCCTCACAGAAAAACTCAAGAAATGTGCACAGACAGTTGGTCTGTGAGGTGGATTGAAAACTGGCTCAAAGTTCAGAGGGCTGTGACCAGCAGCACAGAGTCCATCTGGAGGTCTGTGACCAGTGGTGTTCCCTAGGGACCAGTGCTGGGCCCAGTTTTGGTCAATATCTTCATCAGTGACCTGGATGAGGGGACAGAGTGAACCCTCAGCAGGTCTGCTGGTGACACCAAACTGGGAGGAGTTGCTGACACAGCAGCAGGCTGTACTGCCATCCAGAGAGACATGGACAGGCTGGGAGCTGGGAGAAGGGGAACCTCCTGAGGTTCAGTAAGGACAAGTGCAGAGTCCTGCACCTGGGGAGGAACAACACCAGGCACCATCCTTGCTGGAAAGCAGCTCCATGGAGAAAGACCTTGGAGTCCTGGTGGACAGTAAGTTACCCATGGAACAGCAATGGGCCCTTGAGGCCAGAAAAGCCAATGGCATCCTGGGGACATTAAGAAAACTGTGTCCAGCAGGTGTAGGGAGGTTCTCCTGCCCCTTTGCTCTGCCCTGGTGAGACCACACCTGGAATATTGTGCCTGGTTTTGGGGTCCCCAATTTGAGAGAGACAGGGATCTACTGGAAAGTGTCCAATGGGGTCTACGAGGATGATGAAGGGACTTGAGCATTTCCCCTGTGAATAAAGACTGAGGAACCTGGGGCTGTTTAGTCTTGAGGATGCTTATTAATGTCTACAAATATCTGAGGGGTGGGTGTCAAATGGAAGGAGCCAAACTCTGTAGTGCCCAGCAATAGGACAAGGAACAATGGGGATAAACTGGAGCACAGAAAGTTCCACCACAACATGAGGAGAAACTTCTTCACTGTGAGGGTGACAGAGCCTGGAACAGGCTGCCCAGAGAGGCTGTAGAGTCTCCTTCTCTGGAGACTTTTAAAACCTGTCTGCATCTGTTCCTGTGCAACTTGCTGTGGTTGAATCTGCTTTGGCAGGGGGGGTTTGGACTCAATGAGATCCCTTCCAACCCCTGCCATTCTGTGTTCTATGATTAGATCAATGCTAGAACTACTGTAACCCAAATTAGATTCAGCTCTATACAGTACCCACCAGTTAGCACAGACAGCAAGGGATGCAATAAATAGATATGCCATTATTCTGCCAATCCTTACAATCTCTTTCATGTGGAATTCTACTTCAAAGCAACTTTCTTGTTTGTTGCAAGATCACTTACATAAGCAACTAGCAGATGTGACTCAAAATAAGTATTTTGTTACTGTGTGTACTCAGGTACTGAGAATCTCTTACTCTTATTGTCCCTGTCAGTTCTTCAGGATGACACTGCACAGCTGTCTTGTCCATGCACTCCTTTAGCTTTTTATTTTAATTAATTTATTGCCTTTCCATTTTTTATCATGTTATGCATATCCTTTTTTTCAGTCACCTACATCAGCTTTTTTTAAGAGGTGAATGAGGATGTTGGGAGTAGGACTGAACAGGTAGAGGGACCAAAAGGTTGGATTTAAACCACTTCTTTTATTCCTGGTGGTGCTGGTTGTAAGAGCAAATTACGATTACTCCAGGGTAACTAGGCCCAACTACACAATCTACAGAATTTTTCACACAGTCTGAGAATTTCATGCTGAAAAAACGACTGATCTGGCTAAGCTGCCCCCCACATTGGGGCTTCCTACTCCTAGATAGGGAGCTTGATCTTTCTGTCATTTGCACAAATGTATGTAATTATTAAGTGCCCTGATGGGATCAGTATTTTGATGTACACTACTGTATGCACCAATGATAGAGGAGAATAAGCCCTGGTAATTCTCCTGTTACAGGACCTCATTTTGCAAAGGCCTGGTAAGAATCTGGTATAGAAACAGCATTAAAATAAAAACAAAGTATGTATTCTGCTAAACCAGATGTTTAGACTGCTGCCAGGAGAGGAGCCAAGAAAAATCCAGCTTTACAAATGTAGGTATGCCCAGGAAGTGTACACACTTATTTGCCTTCTTGTCTTTAAGTGTAGTGCATTGATATATTTGTTTGTCCTTGAACCCTGACATTGAGATACCAGCCCAATGGAAAAAGCAATTGCTAACAGAACAAACTAACTACTGCAAGTGACTGGCCCTGCTTTCCATAGTCAACCTTCATCTGGAACCTTTTAAAGTAGTCAGGTTATCTGGAAATACTGCACAGCTTCAGTTAATTGTCTACAAGTGCCTCTTCTGTAAATAAGTGTCAGGCATTGGAAAGCACTGCCAAGGACTGCTCCTGTCAGAGGTGTGAAATTCAGTGCTGGTTGGTATACTTGCAGGAGGCCCCCACAAGAGCAGTTACAGCTACTTAAAGCAACTTGCCACTTACTGTCAGAAGCAGAATTTCGCAAGAATAAGCAAGGCTGAGCAAAACCAGCCCTTTGTAAGGAGGATTTGCAATGGATCTGATTATGTGAATAGCATTGCAGGACTCAATGAATCATTCAACTTCTATGGGTGTTAAAAAAAAAAATCAACCAAACATGAGATTCTGTTGGGAATCAGACTAGATAACATTTGCAAGTGCACAGGTAGCAGATCTGTATCTTTGCCTAGTGATATGTTTCAAAGCTCTTAGCTGAATGAGAATGACCTTGTCTTGAATTAGCAGGCAGAGCAAACAAGGTTAATTTTGATAGTTCTTCCTAAATGCATTTGTAAAGCTGGGCTTGGGAAGGAACAAAGGACACGGTGTCAAAAAAACACATGAGCAAACCCATCATTTTCTGTCATGAAGCCTGGTATCCCAAATGTAGTGCAAGGTCCTGGTGAGTGCCATGGGAAAAAGAGACTGTTCTGTGAGAAACAGGCAAGCTAAATAGAAAGGGAAAGGGGAGAAGGAAAGGGAAAAAAAAAAAGAGAAGGAAAAGGAAAAGGAAAAGGAAAAGGAAAAGGAAAAGGAAAAGGAAAAGGAAAAGGAAAAGGAAAAGGAAAA